>PVKS010016912.1:0-43062 GCA_004027875.1 Aplodontia rufa
AGACAGATACTTATTTATTTTTATGACTATTTCTTGTATTTTTTAACTTGGGATTTTTTCATTATTCTTTCCCAATATTGAATACCCTTTTAAAATTTCATCAAAGTTAACATAATTACCAACAAATGTATTGAACTGGTCTAAAAACTGGTTTGTATCACTGTGTCCCACAAAGTGCCCAATTCTTAACTTAAAATTGTAATAAAATGAGAAAAAAAATTGATGCTGTTTCAAGGAGTCCTTTTCAACTACATACATTTATGTCCTTCCCCAGAACCTTCATCTGCAGCATAAGGGTCTGCTTTGAAATACATGTACAGCATTTCTCCCCTACTCTTGCCACTCTCATCATATTCACTATCAGTTCCGGAATCTTCTTCTGCTGTATCCCATGTCTCTTTTTTCCCTTCATTTGCTTTAGTTCTTCTACTACTTGTGATACTGTGAGAGTCAAGTCCATTAGCCAAAGGGATTTGAGCATTATCTGCATTGCACAAAGTATCACTGCTGTGACTGGAGCTGAGAATATCACTGTCCACTGAACTTGTACTCCTGTCATTATTCACATCTGAGTCTGATCGTTCTTCGGACTGAAAATTTTCTGGGTCAGAAGTCTGCATGTGCTGTTCAAGTTCTCTATTATCCACTGACGCTGAAGAGTCCCTCTCATTTAGAGGTGATTCGATGTTTTCAAAGTCACTTGTCTCAGTACTTTTGCTGCTGTCCCCATTATCTCCATCCTGTTGTTGCTGCAGTGACAAGCTTTTGAGTTTTTCAGTGCTTTCTTCTAGAATAGCTTCCACAGACTTGAGGCTCCCTACAGTAGGTCCTGCGACGACTCTTTCACAATCTTCATCCACATTACCAGAATCGCCTCCAGCTTTCTGGTATGCTGTCCTTTTGGAATAAGATCCTGGGGATTGTTCAGGTAGCAAAACAAATAACCTAATGGTATTTGCATGTCGATCCAGAAGTTTCCATAAATGAGAGTCTGTAAAGGCCATCTGGTAATCCAAAGTCTCAGAACTTTCAACAAACACCTGAATAGTAGTCAAAGAGTTATAATGCATTATTTGAGTAATATTCTTGTTTACCATTAACATCAATATAAGACAGTATATAATAAGTCATAAAACTGTGATGATAGTTTCTAAAGGTCACTGTATTTTTTTGGAGACTAAATAAAATAGATATTAAGCTCAAAAGTTTTTGCAACTAGCCTTAAATCTGTGCCAAGATGGGCGGACATGAACAGACACAAACACATGAACATTCTTTACTGGGACACCCATTTTTAGAAACTTTTTTTTATTATAAATGCTGCCTTTTAGGAAGTCAAAGTTTAGCATGAATAGAGATATATGAACATATATATAAAAATCCAAATTACAGAGACATTTAATGGACAAACGATTTGGTTTTACAATAAATAAAGTGCAAGAAAGTAAACAAAAACAACACAGAAATCAAAATATTTGTCTTAAGAAATATATTATGAACTTTATTTCCCAAATTAACAACTTATATTTGAAAAAATTTTATAAGATAATCAGGGAAGTTGGAACACTGACTAAACACTGTTAAAACCATTTTAATTGTTTATGTATATAATTGCAGTTAATTTTTTTAAAAAAGGTATCATCCCAAAGAGAAACAGTTTTATATTATTTACAAATAAAATGAGATGATGCAGAGGATGTTTTTCAAATAATTTGGAGGAAAGTGAGTAGTTAAATACAGAAGAAATAAGAGTTGATGACTGTAGAAGCTGTACGATGCGGATATTATTCTTTCTACTTCTTGTATGTTTGGAATTTTTATAATAAAAATGAAAAAGTAATGAAACGCACATACAGAAAATTGGTAATTATCAATAACATAATGGGTTTTGTATAAAAATATAACATGTTTTTATCATTTAATACATGTTACCAATCAGAACTACCAGATAATAATTTAAGAAAAGATCTCTTCCACATGTGTGTGTGGCACATATAAGCAGGAAAGTATTAGAATATAGGTGAATGAAAATTACATAAGGTTAGTTTAAAAAATACTAATAATAGCTAAATGAGATAATAAGACTTAAGCTGCACTATGATGAATGAGACTGGTAAAGGTGATAAATAAAAGATGGCAAAAAATTTTGGATGCAATTTAGCATGAAACAATGGCATTTGGCACAAATACATATGAAAAATGATAAATACTAGAACTAAGGATACCAAAAGCTACATCAGGAGGATGAATATGAACTTTGTCCTTTCCACCAAAGATTAATGAGTAGGCAAAGTGTAAATCCAAGATTTGGATATTCTATATATTAGGCATGCCTCTGATTCTCAGTATAAAGTACCATCTTTATGGGAGAAGCTAAGGATGAACAAAATTCAGAAGACATAATCTTTGTGGGTAGATGCAGTCATGAAGGCTTCAACAAAGAAGCAAGACTAATCTGAAGACTGAGAAACAAATGTAGGGAGAGGAGAGAAGAAATAAAACTCCAGTGGTAGTACACACAAAGAAGAGGATGCAGAGGCTGAATTGGAGGAGGAAAAAAGCCTGATTTGACCTGCCTACCAAAGAAAGGTATCGGGAGGAAGTACAAATTTTAAAGGTCAGTTCTATTAACATGGTGGATAGCTTTAAAGGCCAAATGTATAACATTGAACTTCATTTCATTTCTTATCAGCAAAGAAAATAGTAATGGGGGAAAAAAAAAGACATACCTTGTTACTTCTAAAAAAACCTTCAGCTTTCAGGGTTTTACTGGGCACACTGAGAAGACGCAAATCATTATAGCAGCGTTCCAGTACTATTCTCATGGTCTCAGCAGGTAAATGGATGGCCTACAATGAAAGTAATTTAATAAAAAAGTACTCTTTCAAAAGTACTTCTGCTTGATGTAGAAATATGGGAAAACAAGATACTGCTGAGTTCTTAAAAATAGCTGAGAAAATTATGAGAAAAATAATTTTAGCTGAGATTTAAAAACATTTTGGAGAATCTAAGGAAAAAATTACTAGTTACACCCATTAATTAAGATGTAAATTAGGAAAACAAAGTATCTCTTCTACATGTTTGCTCTGAAACTATTCTAAACGTAGGGCTTTTTACTAAAAATTCCATTCCTCTCAAACTTGTCCTGTCCTGTAAAAGATATTGAGTAAACTAAGTTTGAGAGTTGATATCAAACCAATACTATTAAAACCTTTTGGCTCTGCTCTTCACTGTAAATAAGCTGTTAATACTTTTACTAAATGATTCTTAATTTGTTTAAAATAAAATTAAATTAGTAATAAATTATTCTGAAATTCCATATCCTTAATTTTTTGGAGTAATTTTTATCCATTTCATATGAAATAAATAAAAATAAGTCATTTAAAAACAATTTCTTTTCAATACAATTAATGGTATCAGTTATGAACACCAAATTCTCAGGCAGCCTGGTTATACTTTAAAATAATATACCTCTGCTGAGCATGGTAGCACACACCTGTAATTCCAACAATCACAAGAGGAAGATCCCAAGTTTGAAACCAGTCTCAGCAACTTAGTGAGACCCTGTCTCAAAATAAAAATTAAAAAGGACTGGGGATGTAGCTCACTGGTAAAGTGCCTCTGTATGCAATCTGTAGTACCAGAAACGAAACAAAACAAAACAAAACAAAAAATGTATTTGCTTTTGGTCCAATGTCTGACTACATTTATTTTCTAAACATTTTTCCTCAAAAAGATTATTAGCTTTATCAGCGAAGGGACTGGAGTGGTGGTAGTAGTGGTAGTGGTGGTGGTGGTGGTGCATGTATGCATGTTTATATCCTCCCTGAGTGCTTACTCTAGATTGAACTGAAATTCTTTACATCTGGCATTTATATTTTTTAAACGAAAAGCAATTATATTAACATAGTAGTATGTATTTATTAGCAATTTAATCAAAATATAATTTTGCAACATGATTTGTTGCATGAATATTATTACTTTGGCAAAAGTGATAGAAGTCATTGTTTTGTTTTTAACAATAATAGCCACCAATTCTTATATATTTATAATTTTTTCATGCAAAGCGTTTATTTTTTAATGCTTGTTCTACAGGTATTAAAACTTCCAAATGACTGAATAAAAGAATACCATAAGATGAATGGCTGAAAACTGGACTCAATTTCTTGACTTCTAATTATTGAACAATTTTCACTATACTGAGTGCTCTTAGCCTAGAGTTCAAGAACCTTGTAAGAATTTTGACTGCATACTCAAGGTTCTATACCCATTTTTCCAAGAAAATTTGGATGCTTTCATCATATCTTTCCAGTTCAAAAAATGGGAATAAGCCCATGTTCTCTATCATTAATTTGCATGATGAGGCCAACATTTAACTATCACTTTCCCTGTCACGTCAGCTTCCCCACTCTAGTCATCTATTCCTATTAATATATCACTACCCTTCTGTTACCCAAATTTGAAACCTCTCAGGGGTCATCTGTGTGCCTGTTTTACCCCAACTTGCACCAATTACAAGTCCTACAGAGTCTATTGATACAAAATCACTCTCACAATCTATCATGAACTATGTCTTCTCTCATTTCCAGCCATATACCTTTACCTGAATTATTTCAACAACCTCCTCATTCTCATTCGGGACTGTCCTTCAACCCATCTGAACCTCCAGTCTAGAGTCACCAGACTTTTCATTCTATAACATAGATCTATTCACAATATTTTTGCTGTATTTAAAAACAGAATGCAAAAAATCTACTTTCTATTGCCCTAAAGCAGCCCAGGGGCTGGAGCAGTGGCTCGGTGGTTACGGTGCTTGCCCAGCATGCGCAAGTACACAGGTTCAAACTCCAGCAACCGACGTACACAACTAAGTGTCGGAGCAACGGAAGCCTTGTGAAAGGCTCAATGGAAGTTGATTTTCTCTGTCTCTCACTGTCCTTCTCTCTTAAAAAAAAAAAAAAAAAAAAAAAAATTAAAGCAGCCCAAACTTTTGTGTTTGCCGTTTAAAGTCTTCTATTAAATAAACTGAATTTACATCTCCAGGCCTGTGTTTCTCAACGATTCAGCCAAAGCTTACAAGTCATGGTTAAGTACATCTGCCTGATCCTTTCTTGCTTCCATACTTTGCTTCTATGTGAAATGTCCTTTCCTACTATAGTTGTATCCTAACTATAAAACCTGCTTCTTGAGGTACAGCCTACATCTTACTCGTTCGTAAGTATCACACAGTGCCTTGTACATAGCAGGCACTAAAAATATTCACTGACCAAGTTTAAAACTTACCTTTGAAATCAGTTGTTTGAACTCTGTAACTGTCTGATTTAAGTAAGCACGAACAGTTATAGGAGCAGCTACAGTTTCTGCCTTTAGATCAACAACATGAACTTTCACCATCACTTCTGTCACATTTGAAGACATAAAAACACAATTGGATGTTATTTTTTAAATCTATTTCATGAGTATAGCATTTTAAATGTGTTTCTAAAAGATGTGTGCTTCTAGCAACACTTTACATACCTTAAAAGAGTATTTTCTAACTACCAGTATGTAAGTGAACGTTATACACATAATACATGTTAAAAACTTCTTCACAATTTACCACAAAACAAGCATACATATGGAAATGAGGCTAAAAAAATTCTCCTAGATCTCTTTAAAAATACTCTGTAACAGTCTTGCTAGGAAGTATCAGTTTTGACCTATGTACTATACATTACCTACAAAAGTCAAGATGTGATTTTTAAAAAATATATAGCTTTGCTTCCTTCTAAAATATAATACTGTTGTCAAATATATTAAGCACATTAAAAATACAAAACTAAAGCTCCAAATATGGAACAAAACCACAATGTTAAATAAATACAAAGACTGCAAAACAAATACTTAAGGGGACATATATAGAACCCTAATTGCTTTTAAATAGCATTCATTAAACCATTTATGATTTGTTCATATAAAAGTCATCTTCTCTATATATTCCATGGAAAATTGTGCACAAAAATGAATTTGATTTATATTTGTTTTGTCACTTAAATCCTTAATATTACAATTTAATCTTATCTTCTCTTATACTTTTAGGAAATCATGTGTATAACTAAATTTCTAGTCTCTTGGAAAGTAAATGATATTCAAGCACTACATTTAATAATTATTCTGCTTTAACCTCATACATATTACATGTCAATCCTCTAAATAATATTCTGTTAAGATCTGATAATTAATGAATAATGGAAATTACTTTATACAAATTATAATCCATAGTTATATTTAGAGCTCTTTTTTAAAAATTGGTTTTATTGCTGACTCATATTATCCTTTAATTACATCTTTCCTTCTATCCAGCTTACAAAGTTCTTCAGAGGAATGCTGCAGAAAGACCAAAAGGCACCAAGTTTTCAAAAATGAAATTTTCACAGGCTTCATTGGAAGAATATTACACTTAATGTACTTTGGAAAGAAAAGCCTTCATAGGATAAGGGAGGTCTGTAGGATCCACAGAGGAACAAAATTTGAAAGGGCAGAATAAGTTCTAAGTTCAACTTTCAGGAATAAAAAGCAGAGAACATAAATCTGAACTTTGACTTACCACTGATGCAAGGGAATTAGTCAAGATTTTATAGTAAGGATTTTTAAAAATTACTTAAATTTTTGGATTTTTCCTCCTATTTATTATGGTTTACATAGAGTGACTACTAGAAAGCTCTGGAAATGAAAAAGACCATGTAACTCTTTAGGGACTACTCTGGAGAAACTAGGGCATTATGTTTTGCTTTCCAAGTCAGTCTCAAAGAAAAGAAGTACAAATGTACTGAATGAATATGACAGATTTAATGGAAAGAATAAAAAGCCCCTAAGCCCCTAGAATCTGCAGAAGTAGAAACTGGAGAAAATTGCAAATGCTGACAGTGATAGGGTTAGGAATCCACCTCTTCCAAAAAGACCCTAAAAACAGAATCTACTTCTGAGACTTAATGGCAATTAATTTTTGGGGACCAAGGAAGGAAGAAAGGTAGAAGAGGTACAGACAGATTCTCCTACGAGATCAGCTGATAATTTCAGGGATTTATGACACACAGCATTATTCAGTACCAAATGATTCAGTACTCCAGAATGAAGAAGAAATATCCCATTGAAGACTGTTAGCTAGAAGATTTATTGTTGCTATTGTTCATTTTTAGAATTTTGTGTAAAGATCTTTGCAAATAATCTAGAATTCCAAGCCTGCTGCTTACTACTTCCTGACCTATCAAAGTTACTCTGTATTTTAAGAATATATTTAAAAATTTAAATTATATCCATTTGTATAAACAAAATGTTTTCTTGTGAAAATTTTAAATCTAGTACAACTCAAAATAGCATAAAAATGCTTACCTCCAGGTTTATAAGACTGGAAAACTTGATCAGGTTTTCTTGTCTCCAAAAGTAGATCAAACATGTATGTTGACTTGACTCCACCTAGAAGAAGTCCCATTGGTGTATCTTCTTCTCCTTCATATGATCGTTCTAGATAATCGTGAAACTCATCATATTTAACAAGGCGACAGCAATCCAGAGGTATTACCTCTTCTAAATCCATCAGCTACAAGAAAACAACCCAAGCAAGAGAAAAAAGTGTTTTATTCTGCTGTGTAATAACCAAATCAATTAGTCAATATTAAATGACAATGTTTCAAGTCATATACACTAACATATTTTACAGATTTTTTTTTGAGAAAAAGGAAAAAGAAATTTTATTGCTTTGCTAGCAAAGGAGAAACATAGGGGAGTCCTGTCCGAGAATGTGTGATTCTCCCCATGAGAGGGAACAGGTTTTTTTGTTTTTGTTTTTGTTTTTTCAGGGCTGAGTATCAACTCAGAAGGGCCATCTGTGTGGTAGAGAAATGCTATGCTGCTGAGCTAAAATCCCAACCCCTGAACATAAGGTTTTTAAAGAGGTGATTCAAAGGTTATAGGTGTGCCCTGAATAAAGATTTTTTATATTAAAAAAGTTGCCAACATAAACTTTAGATGGACTCAAAAATCAATATTATAATCTATTGTTCTGTAATTACTAAGCTAGAAACATAATGGAAAAACAAATGAAGTAGAAGGTGCATATTTTCTTTTCTTAATCCAATGTACAAAAGAATTGATAACTCAAGTATCTATAGTAATATCCTATTAAAGGTGGAAGGACAGGGGCTGGAGCGGTGGCTCTGAGGTTACGGCGCTTGCCTGGCACACACAAGTACACGGGTTCAAACCCCAGTACCCAGGGAAACAACTAAGCACCCACGTACACAACTAAGTGTTGGAGCAACGAAAGCCATGTGAAAAACTCAATAAAAATTGATTCTGTCTCTTTATCTCTCTCACTGTCCTTCTCTCTTTAAAAAAAAAAAAAAAAGATGGAAGGACAACATATCTCTATAACCATGATAAAGGTTACAGCTTCTGTTTCTTCCAAGTGCTACCCCATCCCGCTATGGACATCCCCTTTACTATAAGAGTATCTACAAAACATGGCATAGGAATTACATTTATAGATGTCCCTCTAAGCTCATGAAACTCGTAGATAACATACCCTGGATATAATGCCTTTTGAATGGAAATTAAGCCTTCCGGAAAAAATAGTAGGATTGCTAAGAGTATTCAATGTTTCTGTAAGGATTGTGATTATGATTTTTAAAAAAGATCGGAAAGCCTTGGTGTGTACCCCTTGATCTCTACTCACCAATCCCATCCCCAGAGATGAAGCTCTATTTTTTGAGATTGATTTCTCTCTTCTGTTTGACTGTTTGTGAAATTTTACTTCCTATTTTCAAGATAAATATTTTTTTCTTACTGAATTAAAAACTGATGGAATATAAACTACCCTTATTGCTACATCACTAACTGACCCTACTATGTGAAACCATGTTTTGTTGTAAAGATATTTTTTCCACTTCAGTCCAATTTATTTTTACCTTTGTTTTGCAGGGCTAATGCTTGAGTCTACCACTAGGTTTAAAGGTTTTCACTACAATGAAGTAAATCCAGAGCCACCTATACCTTTTACTGTTTGTTCCTTCAATCACTTACTCACATACCTGCCCAATTTAGACTCTCCTATATGCTAGGCAAGTGTATTGGAAATGTAACAGTGAGCAAAACCAGAATGGTATGCATCCTTCAAGTGCTTTAAAACAGCCACACAACAAAATCTAAAATTTCAACAGTGGTAAATGTTACATAAGACCACGCACATAATACAAAAGGATCTCAAATTTTAATGTACCTAAGAATCAGCTGGGCAACTTGTTTAAAATGCATTATTCCTAAGCTCCAACACAAAAATTTTGATTCATTTGCATAAATTAGCATTTTAAATGAGAACATTATTCTTATTGTGATTCTGGAACAGGTTGTGCTGGATAACACCCTGAGCAACAGTATCAGCTATCCTGTGAATTTTTTTTAAAGTTGTCTACCATATATATATCATAAGCATAGAATGATAAAATATACATTTTTTTCTTTAGGTAATGAACACCTAATTTTAATCAAATTCTGTTAAGTTTATATGGAAAAGAAGAAATTTTAATTTGTCAAGAATCACAAATGACATTTAGAATGATCTGGTGAAAGTACTCCATTTGTCTTTACAACCCCACTAATAACTTTCCATTATTCTTGGAACAAAATGTAACTTTGTTCCTATAAAATCTCTAATTTATTTTATGCTACTCTATGCTCTAATTTAAGCACTTCTTTAACTTAGAGCTTTATGCATGCAGTTCTTTCTACTTAGAATATTATTCCCCAAGTCTCCTTATCATGGTTAGGGTCTCAAAATAAATTATCTCAACATACTACTGATTAGTTTATAGTATCTAAACAATAAAATCAATGCAAATTATGATGTTTAAAAACTATTTTTTATAATGTGTTATAAACTCTATGAGGATAGTACCATGTCTTCTCTCTGGTATCTCTACTGCCTCATACAGAAGCTACTCAATAAATAGCTGCCAAATGATTAGAAAGAACAAATGAATATTTTGTTTCTAATTCTAATTCTGGAATCTAGAAAAGTTTAACTGAGTTCAGAGTGAGGAAGTTCTCAAAATCAACAGAGTATATATTCCAAAGGAGAGTAAGATAGAGCTGAATTAAAAGGTAATCAAATTAACTACAAGTTATATTACTAGTAACCATAATAAAATGTTTGAAAATTATGATAATAATGTCATAAATTTATCAACAATTAGATGTCATAAATAGTAAATAAGAATATTTAAAATGAAGAATATAAAAAATAAATTCAATTAAACATACCTTATAAGCCATTTCTACTGCTTCTTTTAATGTCTTATCCTTATGAACCTCCAATTTATTTTCCATCATTACTTGTTTTATAGGATGCGAACAGAATAATTTTATCTAGAAAATAAAAAATATTAATTTAAAAGGTCAAGAGTCAAAGCTTAATTTTTAAAAAAATCTAATTTGGCTCATTCTCTTTTATGCCCATATTCCTCACTAATTGTGACTATGACTTTTTTTTTTTAACCAGGGATCGAACCCAGGGTCACTTAATCACTGAGCTACATCCCAAGCCCTTTTCATTTATTTTGAGACAGGGCCTCAGAAAATTGCCCAGGCTGGCTGTGAACCTGTGATTCTCCTGGCTCAGCTTTTCAAGTCTCTGGGATTATAAGCGTGTACCACCATGCCTGGCTATGACTATGTCTTGATAGAATTAAAAGCATTAATTTTTAACAACCATAAGTTTCTTTGTAAGCACGTATGATAATTTATGTAATCATTCCCTTACTGATATCTGTTTGGGTTTTTTCCAAGTCTTCTCTACTCAGGAAATAGTTTGATTATTCAAGCAGTATCTGTGATTATTTTATTAGATAATATTTCTATAAAAATTATATAAAAGAATATGAAATTTGCTTAAAGTTCTAGATACATATTACTCATTTTCTATTCAGAAAGGTTTTAATAATTTATTAGCAGGCTATGAGAATGCCCCCAGCTTCACCAGCACTGAGTGCTGTCACTATGTTACTGGGTTTTTAAGGCAACAAATGAAGTCAGTTTTAGTTTTGTAGTGCAGCTGCTACACTACTTAATGATCAAGATTGCTTAACTGTCTATAGAATAAACCCAATGAATTAGTTGTGAGAATTGAAGTTAAGTAAACTTAAACAACACTTCTCAGATAGAAGGAAAATTATGGAATCTAACCTTGCATGTATTGCGCTCAATTTCTCGTTGCCTCTTTTCTTGTTCTTCCAATTCTCTCTCTCTCTGTACCAAGTTTTTAATGTGCTCTGGGTATTCATCCACTTCTAGAAATTCTATCAATAATAAAAACAGGATAAGACAGTGTCAATAAAATTGGGATTCTTTTTTTTTTTTAAGAGAGAAATAACTTTATTCAGTTTTTCACATGGCCTTAGTTGCTCCAACACTTAGTTGTGTACGTGGTACTGGGGTTTGAACCCGGGTCCTCGTGCTTGCCAGGCAAGCGCCGAAACCGCTGAGCCACTGCTCCAGCCCCAAAATTGGGATTCTTATACTCATTCTATTCTATTATGCTCCTTGGAGTATCCTGTTACTTTGTACTCACAGAAATGTATTTAAATTACATTCTTTTCTCAAGTTGGAACATATATCACTTCTAGGCAAAGGATAAGAAGTTTTGCTGGTCAGGTCTCAAATTTTAAAAAGCCATATATTCATCAAAAATGGCTTCTGACCCCAGGAGACCTTCAGCATGTAGAGCAAGATTTTAGAATGAAAAAACCCCTCTAAAACTCAAAAACAAAACCATTTCTGATTTCGAATTGTGCCATCATCATCAAATTGTGTGACCTTGGGTAAGTTTACTTCTTCAAACTCAAGTTTCTTTAGTTTATTAATAGTACCTACCCCATATAATTGTTGCTGTTGCTACTACTACAAATGCTACTTGTTATTATTCTACATTAGTATTATCTTTCCTTTGTTCTTGAAGTAGTATTGTAGTTGCTTTCTAACCAAACAAAGCAGAGTGACAAAACTGATACTGCATACTGTCATTTGGGGAAAAAAAGTGATTATCATTTCTGAGGTTATTTTTAACCAGTTAAAAGAAAACAGTATATATAAAAAGTTATTACTAAGGCCTACATACAAATTATTATTTTTTTTTATTTTATTTTAAAGAGAGGACAGTGTGTGTGTGTGTGTGTAAGAGAGAGGATCAATTTTTATTGAGTTTTTCACATGTCTTTCGTTGCTCTGACACTTAGTTGTGTATGTTGTGTGCTGGGGTTTGAACCTGTGTACTTGCGCATGCTGGCCAAGCGTCGTAACCCCAGAGCCACCGCACTAGCTCCCATACAAATTATTTTTAAGAGTGTTTTTGTTTGTTTGTTTTAAAGAGAGAGGAACAGTGAGAGGGAGAGAGAGAGAAAGAATTTTTTTTTTTAAATCTAGTTTTTCGTTTGGCCCTTGTTGCTCAGAAACTTTGTTGTGTACATGGTGCTGGGGTACAAACCAGCACCATGCACATGCACATGCGAGGTAAGTGCTAAAACCTCTGAGCTACTGCTCCAGCCTCTTAAGAGCGCTTTTAAATGATTATAAAACTTCATGTGACTCAAAGTAATACGAGCATCAATATGAGATTAAGACACTATTTAATAAAGTCAATAATTGGCATTAAACAAGGAGTACAACTGATTCCAAAAGGATCTTGTCTCTGTAAAAGGTAAAAATGCACTGTTTTTAGAAATGAGTTATAAATTTAAAATTATTCACTAGATCATACAGCGCCCTCTGGTGCTTTATTACAAAACTAGAGCTTGGGGAGTAAAGGAGGGCTGAGTTAGGACTGCACTACTGAAAGTCTGGGTCCACAGAGGACACATAAGTTACAATAGTAGGTCTGTCTCTAGGTAGCCTTGACCTGGAGCAAGTTACTTTTTGATGTAAAGTTTCTTTCTTTTTTTTTTTTTAAGAGAGAGGGACAGTGAGAGAGAGAGAGACAGAGAGAGAGAGAGAGAGAATCAATTTTATTTAGTTTTTCATGGACTTTTGTTGCTTGGACACTTCATTGTGTACGTGGTGTGTTTGAACATGCATCCTTGCGCATGCAAGGCAAGCATCGTAACAGCTGAGCCACTGTTCCAGCCCCTAAGGTTTTTTTATGGTATAGTAGAAATGATTACTTCTGTTCTGAAATCTCTGTTCTGAGATGGCTTCATGTTATAATTTCCATTAGTCAAGTCTACATTAAGTTACTGAACAGTTACTACAGACAAATCCTGGAATATACCTTTGGTAAAAAGATGATTAGGTTCTAAGCCTTCCATCAACTCACTCCACAATCTGACTAGAGTTCATAAAAATGTGATGCAAAATATTACAACGCTAATGATTAACTAATAATATGGTAGTTTCTAAACAAATAAAAAAGGTATGTGAAGTCAAAGATAGTGATTTTTTAATTATGAAATGAATATGAGCAAATGCAACATCTTTGTATGCATCTGTATGTTCACACAAGATCCTGTTTACAATACTCCATGAAATCAGTCAAAATTAGCAATAAAAAAGAACTGCAAATTTTTAAAAGTAGTAATTACCAAAGAGTAAAAATAAAAATAATGAACAAATATGCTTTACATTCAGCATTATTTCCAGGATTCTAACTAAAATGTAATAAAGGATGTATACTAGATTCATACAAACTTTATTGCTTTTTAAATAAAATAGGAGAAATACTTAATTTTAGGTTCCTAAAATTGTTTCTACAGTTTTTCAGGTCATCCAGGGACCCCAAAGTATTTAGATACTAACATACACCAAAACCTTGAAATTGATGAAAGTAAAGGCTAAATTTGTTTTCACTGTATATCAGATATGATACTAAATGCCTAATATGCTATTTCATTTTTCTAACAACCATATAGAATACTACTATTAACCAATTTTACAGATGTGGAAAGATTTAGAATAGTTAAATAACTTACTCTAGGACATGTAACTGATAAGTTGTAAGTTCTACATAGGACTGGGTTTATCACCACTGCACCAAAGTATACATAATTCAATCTTACTGCAAATAAATATTCAATTTGTTTAAGGAATATTGTGTGTTGTTTCTTAGTATACTAAAAAACAATTTTAACTTTTTCCCAAGTGTTTTTACCACTTTTATTATATAACAGTTTTTATAATTCTTCCAAGCATTAAAAAGCCCAATTGTTTCATCATTTAAAAATGGTTATGTGGGTTTGCAAATCTTGCAAAAGAAATTAATACCACAATTAAAATCAAATAAGTTAACATACTTGCATTTCTTGTTGGATCCTTCAGTCTATATATCAGCATATAAGCATTTGTGGAACTAGTAGAAATATAAAAAAGATTAATGGGGACAAAAAGTAGACTGTAAAGATTCCATTTCCAAGCAACAAATACTCATTTAATATCGTGGGGTTTTAAATTTCAAATAATCACAAAGTCAAACCACACTGTTCAGATGCATTAAAATTTAAAATATTCCAGGGAGAAGGGAAAATCTACATTCTTCTTAATGACACAGTTATGAAAAAGATTCTGTCTCTCCTCTTGGTAACATAGTTAAGTGTTCAATAAAGCTGTGTACCGAAAGAACTGTCAGAAATCAGCAAATTTTTTATGGAAGGGGTCAGAAAGAAAAATCCTTAGGCTTTGTACTCCAGATGGTCTAGGTTGCAACTATTGAATTATGTTTTTCTTGTAGCATGAAAGCAAGAATCACACACACACACACACACACACACACACACACACACACACACATCCTATGTCAGTATTCTGATAAAACTTCATTTCCAAAATCTGGAGATGGGCTGGATTTGGAACATGGGCTGTGGCTTGCTGACCTGTGGGTTAAATATTTCTGGCTAAAAAATAGAGAAGCTAGAATTAATTCAAACTTATAAACACTAAAAATTACCTTGCAAAAGCACTGGAATAATATCCTCTGCTTCCTGAAGATCCACCATGTGTTTTCTTAATGTCTTCTTGTGTTATCTAAAAAGTTGTTAATTGTTTGTTTTATTAAAATCTATGGCACCATTAAAATTAAGGTCAATATGTAATCCAATCTTCTAACTTCAAAGTTAAATGCTATAAAAGATCCTCAAGATGGATCACACAGATACCAGTTCAAAAAGTTTAATGATAATTAGTGCCTTCTTAGCAGCCTGTCAGTTCTAGTGTTCCTAACTATGAATGAAGCACAAAGTAGCACATACGAAGACTCAGGGAAAGAGAAAAATGGTAGTCTATCTTGGTAAACATTCAACAGGCTCAAATAAAACGACGAACTACAAAAAGCAAAAGCCAGAACTCTAATGAAAATGAAAGATACATCACTTGAAATATATCACTAGACAGGAACTTCCGTTTAAGATAAACCCTTCTGTTCCCTACTCCTATCTTTCAGAGCAGTAATCTCCTTACCCGGCTAACATGTTGATCGTTGAAGCTATACCATTGCTCATCACTGAATGACTTTATACAAGCATAATAATGACCACCAGCAGCACTCCCCGAATGAACCATAACAGAGAAGAGCTCATAGATCAAGGAATTCTGAGGGGAAAAACGCAAAAGTAATTCAGAGGAGTAAAAAAACATGAAACCCTTATTTGACTATTTCCTATACTCTATTAACACAGAGTAAAGTAATGATGGTTGCCCTACCTATGATAGGTCGTCTTTCCACTAAGATAAAATTAAAATTACAAATCACCAAAAAATTTTACATATCACAAGTTTCACTCAGTTTATTCCTTCACATTTTCATTTTATAATAACCTTTGGAACTATAACTCTCTATAAATATAAACTTATTATATAAAAAATTATAGAACATTGTAAAATTTAGAAGCACTTGCTAAGTACAACACTTTTTAAAATATACACATTGAACATCAAGAAATACCATATGACATACTTTTTTAAAAATTCAAATAAGATTTTTATTTCCTTTACAAAAAACAGCTGAGGGCTATAATTATTTGTAACATATTCTAATATATTTATGCAATACCTGTGATACAGTGATCTGTTAATGTGACATTTCTCCCTTATATTAAGAATGAATCTTGAATTACAGCTATAATAAATTAAAGCTATTTCTTAATAATGTTCTCTTGGGTAAACAATTCTTCACTGGAACTTAAGACTATTTTAAGGAAAGTTCAAGTTGTTTTGAAATAAAACAGGGCTTTTTACTTTGCTCTGTCTGATCCTGTGTCCATGGATTTCATTCCTTGAATTTGCAAGATAGAACCCACCTAGCCATGCTCCATGTTACATGTACCAGGATTCACCTGAGACTTTTGGAAGAGGTAGACAGAGGGAAGGAAAATGGGGTTGATCTTCATGCATGTTTGTTAAAAGACATCTGATTAAAAGTTAAAATACTAAAAGAACAACTGCTAACTATATACAGATTTACAGGAACGGTAACTAGTAATCACATCTGATATACACACTGCCATTTTTGAAAGCCTGGCTTATGTCTGTTTGCTTTGACTAAGTTTTTTTCTGATCATTAACACTGTTTCTTAAATGTATAACAGATTTGAGACTATGCTCTGATTTTTGCTAATCCATGAAGACCTGTGATTATTGATACCATACACTATAGATTTTAAATTTCATTTTAAAAGTTAAACTTGAGGACATCTGTATACCTGTAACCCTAACCATTACTGGCCTCTCTGTATATTAGATGTATTCATGCTTTTCAAGTATATAAGCCTTTTAAAATATTAAGTGTAAGAGAACATTTTATCTAGTTGGTGTTTTCCAAACTAGAACTATCTACAGCAGTAGTCTTCAGATTTATATGGAAATAATCCTTTTAGTTGGTATTTATGTCATTTCTTTAATGTTTTGTGCCGAGATAAGATTAACCTGTTATAAATAAGTTATATACAAAATTTAATTACTTTTTATATTGGATGGATATGATTTTGCTCTTGTTAATTACATTTTGTATTTTCCTTGTAAAACTTTACAACTATTGCCTGTTAATGTTTTGCGCAAGTATTAGTTTTTTTCTTTTTTTTAAAGAGAGAGGGAGAATCAATTTTATTTATTTTTTCATGTGGCTTTTGTTGCTCTGAGACTTTGTTGTGTACATGGTGCTGGGGTTTGAATTCAGTGTACTCACGCATGCCAGGTAAGCTCTGCAACCACTGAGCCACTGCTCCAGCCCCAGAAGTACCACTTCTAACAGAAAAACCTGAGTTAAGACATACCATCACCTACAGAACAGATAAACTTCAAGTACTGTAACTGACCCTAATTAAACAAAAAAGGTAACTATAAAACTGTACACATTAAAATTAGAGCCCAATATTCTCACTTTAAGACTGGTGAAACCGGCCTGCTGGATGTTTAATACCAAAGCCAGGACAGGAGACCACAGATAAGAAAATTAAAGGGCTAAGGAAAGAGACAGTATTTTGGCTACTGCCCTGTTTGGTCAGCCAAAACTCAGGGGACAATGGGACTTCTCTAAGCCAACCAGAGAACATTCTTGGTATTAAACACCTGGCAGGAGAGTATAACCAAAACAGCCACACATGGACATTAATAAAAATGATTCTTTTAATGTAACTCAAAATGTGCACTTTTGTCAATCCTCCCACAAGTAAATAAAACTGGGAGATTATAAAGAAAGGTATACAGAAGACAGTGCCATAGTCAAGTTTGTTCTAAACTCCATCTGCTTTTCACTGGTATGATTGTTTAGTTCTCTTTATCCCTCAGATCAATCTAAAAGATGTAATGTGGCACATGAAAGCCCCAACTGACTTTACCAAGACAGTCCTAAGAGACATAGTTAAAGGGATCCTTCCTCTACCACAGAGGTAATGGCAATAAAAAGTTACATTACAGAATTCTGATGGCATTCCCCAAATCAAGGGGACACCTGTACCATTATAAAAATCAAATGTGTTTCTAGCAACACTACTATGTTTCTAAAGACCTGGATGTCCTCTACTCACAAATAAATGACCTGTTAAACTATACCCTAAGCCCTAATAAGTTGCTATCTTCATGGTCTTCAAAGACTGACTGATAACACTGGTTGTTTTTGTACTAATTACTTCTGGAAAATAATTGCATTGTTTACTGCTCTAGCATGATCCCTCCCCACCCCCATGCACACCATGTCCAGTCACCTGCCAACCACCATCATGGACCTCTGAATTGCCCTGGTGCATGAGATGCTCAGAGTCCACTAACCACCAGATGGTTTCAGAATATGACCCTCCATGAAGCTGACTCCAAACTTCTACCAAGGCCCCCACACGGACCTTCCAGAGAGTTTCCAGGACTGCCACCGCCAATGCCCACTGTCAGCACAAAGGAGCCAAAGTAGTCTTCATCCTTCTACCCTACCCCTGATGCCAGTCAAGGATCTCTTCAGAGTGGTAATTGAGACAGGAGATAGATTACCTTATTGGTAGGCAGATAGAAATGGGGACATCAGAGAATGGGTTTATACCATCCCAGGTTAAAACCCTAGACAAAACAAAACAAAACAAAAACCAAAAAAAAAAAAACTTTTTGTTTTTGGCTGCCTGAATGAATGGCATCATGTGTTACTGAAAGCTTGGTCCTTGTCCCCAAAGTCAATCCAACAATGAGGAAACAGTACTGAGAAAAAGGAAAAAGAAGGTTTACTGCTTTGCTAGCAGAGGAAAAACACAGGGGATTGCTGTCTGGCTCACATGAATGATTTCTGGTAGTTTTCCATATCCATCCCTAACATAGTTGGAGATACTAGACATCTTGCAGGTCAATAATTCTATTACAAAAAGAATGGGGAGAAAGATGAAAATAGAAGGAAAGGTAAGATTAAAAAGGCAGTTTGATGAGAAGATTCCCCAGTTGCTGTCAAGCAAGTTTTATTTTATTAATTTTTCTATAAGAACTAGAGCTTCTCCTCCTCCTTCCCTTGCCCACTTTGTAAGACCTCACATGTGAGGCAAGCATTCTACCACTGAACTGAATTATTATAGCCCCAGCCCTCTCTTTATTCCCTGCTTAAAAGGCATCTGAACCTCTGAGGAGTCTCAAGACATTCAGTTTAACTTAAATAACTTTAAACTGACTTATTATTAAATTGAAATTTTTAGAACAAATTTAGAACAAATTCTGAAAAATGTCTGAAAACTTCCTTATGCAGTTCAAATTTTATTCCTAAACCCAAGATTAATCATAGTGACAGAAGAGATTTCAGAATTTACCAGCAATCCAGAATCAGTGTTTAAAGCACTGAAAAACTTGCAAAATGTGGAACTACATAATATAAGTGTCTGGGATGTAGAAAGTCAATATACAGTTTATCATCATAGGTTTTCATGCATCAGATCTTTTAAAAATTACCTTTTAAAGGTGTGAAGAAACAGATTAAAATACCCTTAAATGAAAGCAAATAGCAAAGTAACATGACAGTTGTTACATGCAAGAGATAACAAACTCTTGATATGACTGAATGATATGAACAATATCTTGTGATATGCAGACCCCTTATTTTTTAAAAAAGCTTGTTTATTTATATATTTATGCATTTTAATTAGCAAAGCCAAAAAATAATTATTTCCTTGGAAAATTATTAATGTGGAAAATTCTAAATAACAAAGATGGACTGAATCACCTTCCAAATAAGCATTACAAATAAGCATTACATAAACCTATCATAAATAATAGATAACATAGTCTACAGTAACAATTCTCAAGAGCAGCATCTTAGTTTTAAACCACAAATTGCTAACAGATAGGAAAAGGACTAAGAGTGACTTTATCTAAATGTAGAATGGTAATTTGTAAACAAAGTTACATAAAAACATATTCTATTTTAATACTGTTAACAAAAATGCAATGCTCTTAAATAGAAAAGGTATCTTCAAACACAATATTGGCAAACAAATTTATAAATTTCTAGATCTGGGCAGGACAAAAGAAAAGATATAGTCCAAATTCCTCCAAAATATACTGAGAGGCTCACAGATTAAAAGATTTGCCCAAAGTGATATTGCTCGTTAACGGCAAAGTGAGAACTGGATTATTTGAACTTTTCATGTACAGGTCCAATAGTGAACAATTTAGGCTTTGTGGGCCATCTGATGCTTCTCACAACTATTCAGTTTTGTCAGGGGGCTACATCAGTCATAGACAATATGGAAACAACGACAGTGGCTGTGTTCCTATAACACTTAATTTATAGAAATAAAGAATACCAAGTGACAGATCTGGAAGCTCAGAGAACACCAAGCAGGATAAATGAACTGCCTCCTCCCCACCAAAAACAAAAACAAAAACAAAAAAACAAAAAAATTTTCCTCATTTAAACTTATTTGAATTTAAAATTATTTGAATGGCATTAAAAAAAACAAGAAAAAAAGATTTTCAAAGGAGCTGGAAGGGAAGTAGCATCTTATCTACAGAAGAATCAAGGTAAGGGGCTGGAGCGGTGGCTCGGTGGTTATGGCACTTGCCTGGCAAGTGCAAGTACACGGGTTCAAACCCCAGCAACCCACGTGCACAACTAAGTGTCAGAACAACAAAAGCCATGTGAAAAACTCAATAAAAATTGATTCTCTCTGTATCTCTCCCTCTCTCTCTCACTGTCCTTCTCTCTTTAAAAAAAAAAAGAATATTTAAAAAAAAAAGGAGAATCAAGATAAGAATTATAGCATACTTTTCATTATAAAGCATGCAAGCAAGCACAGAGTATAGTGAAATATTTCTAGTGTTGAAGAAAATACTACCAGCAACCTAGAATTATATATCCAGTGAAATAACTCTTCAAAAGTGAAGGAAACTAGAAATCAGTTTAAAAATGAAAAGTAGAAAACTTACAAACAAGAGGAAACTAAAAAGTATACTCTTAAAGAATCAAAGAAAAGAGAAATTAGAAAATATCTTAATACAAATGAAAACAAATCCACAATATATCAAAATTTATGGAATGCAAGCAATATTAAGAGGGAGATTTACAGTAGTTAAAAACTACATTAATAAAAAAGATCTCAAATGGGACTGGAGCGGTGGCTCAGTGGTTTCTGCGCTTGCCTGGCAAGCACGAGGACCTGGGTTCAACCCCAGCACCACGTACACAACTAAGTGTTGGAGCAACTAAAGCCATGTGAAAAAATAAAGTAGTTTCCCTCTTTCTCTGTCTCTCTCACTGTCCCTCTCTCTTAAAAAAAAAAAAAAAACTCAAATAAACTTTACACCTTAGAGAACTAGAAAAAGAACAAACTAAACTCAAAGCAGAAGCAACTAATAAAAATGAGAATTAAATTAAACAAAATAGGAAAATAGGGGGAAATCAGTAAAACTAAGAGCTGGTTTTCTGAAAAGATCAGCAAATCAATAAATCCTTAGGTAGACTAAAAAAAAAGCAAAAAGATTGAAATAAAAATCAGAAATGAAAGGAGGAGGAATTGCTACTGATACCACAGAAATAAAAAGAATCATGAAAGACTACTATGGACCATCATATCCTAACAAACTGGATAAGAAGAAATGGATAAATTTATTCAAACATACAACTAACATAGATTGACTGATAGAGGAATTTAAAAAAGAATCTGAACAGATTTGTTAACTAGTATGGAGACTGAAATAACTTTACTGGTGAATTCTACCAAACATTTGAGGAAGAAATAATACCAATTCTCCAAAATCTCTTCCAAAAAGAGGGAACACTATATCATTCATTCTATGAGCCCAGCATTACTCAAAATATATAGACATTTTACATGAAAAACTACACACCAATGCCTCTCAGGAACACAGACACAAAATCTGCAAAATAATAGCAAATCAAATTCAACAAAAGAATTACATATCATAACAACATAGGATTTATTCCAGTTATGCAAAACTGATTCAATATTAGAAAATTAATCAATGCAATTCAGGGAAAAGAATAACTATACAATCACATCAACTATATAATCATATCAATTAATACAGAAAAAGCATCTGACAAAATCTAATACCCATTCATGGTAAAAAAATAAAAACTCCAAACAAACTAGGAATAAAGGCAAACCTCCTCAATATGATAAAGAACACCCACAAAAAAATATAGTGCTACATCATATTTAATGGTCAGAGATAGAAAGCTTTCTTCCTAAAATATGGAGAAAGGCAAGGATGTTGTCCCTTACCCCTAGTTCAAACTACTGGAAGTCATACATAGTACAATAAGACAAGAAAAGAAAAAGGCACACATATTGGAAAGGAAGAAATTAAATTGCCTTTATTTGCAGATAACATGACTATTTAGAAAAACAGGCCAATGACTGGATTGGGCTCTTGAACTACAATTTGCCAACTCTTGCTACAATGCAGTGTTCTTTAAATTAATTTACAATGTATCCACTATGTTATTCATTATATTACAATTCCTACTTACCTATCTCTGCCCTGAATACAGTAATTTTAAAAGGTAAAAGGTACTAGTGATAGTGGTGAAAATAATGGCCTTGATCTAATAACAGATATATTCTAGTAAAACCCCATTCTTAAATACTGCCCCAATATCTCTACATTTAATGTAAGATTTAAGACTTAAAGTGATTTATTATTCATACCATGCACAAGGCATTCTAATCCATAATCCTCCCCTCAGCAAAGAATACAGAAATGGTTTGATAAACCCTTAAAATAGTTCACATAAAACAAAGAAAATTGTATCCCAGAGATTATCCAGTTCTGTGGTTTTCAAATTGCAATCTATGGAACTATATCATTTTTCAAAAGTACCATAGGACTGTTATGGGAGAGTAGAGGAAGACTGAGAGCTTTGGCTTTCCATTACCTCGATCAGTTTTGTTATTTAATACTCTTTCAGAAACATTCCCATGGCCAGGATTTTTCAAACCAACAGATCAAGTTCAATACTTTCATTCTGCTACACGGGAAAACTCAGACAATATATAAGATTTGGTGACTTACTGCAATTTTAAAGACAGAGGTGGTACTAGGATCTTGGTTTCTTGGTCACCAGGCAACCTTTCTATAACACCATCCAATTTGTAACACAGTTTATAGATCAGTCTCCTAGAAATTAATGTTCCCATCTATAAGTAGTTTTTCCTAAATTTAATTATGATCTTATACACATGCGTATGTACGTAGAAAAACCAATAACTTAAGAAGTCTTGATTTTTAAAAATAAAATTTCTTTGAAAGAGTACTTTATGAGTCACAATAGCTACAGAACTGTCGAGAAATTTAGAGATTACTTTCTCTTTGAATTAAAAAACAAGGGACTGGATGGGTAGCTCACTAGTATAGCACCTTCCCGGCACGTACAAAGTCCTGGGTTAATCCCCAGCACCAAAAACACAACTATGAAGGGTACCTTTTCAAGTCCAGGTTTTGAAATCTTCTCAGCTCCACTATTGCTCTCAAGGCAGATTCCTTCATCAACACCATCATCATTGGAGAAATCATTGCTCATCTGATCACTATGACAACTACCTTCATTTTCTGCTCCACTATCAGTGCAACTTTCAGTCTGAGGAGATTTCTTAATAAAACAAAATTATCTTAAAGTGATAAGGCAAATAAAGGAAAATACATTCATCAAAACCATTTACTACATTCTAATATTTTCACACAATTTAACATATCTTTATTAATAAAAGTATTTATTTTACTTTAAGTTTTCTCTTAAACTGAGACCTTAAGTAAAATTAAACAAGCAAAAAGGGTAGCATTTCTGTTGTGTTCATAAAATTCAAATAAATTAGAGATTCAGAATTCTATTACATCCCATTTATGCTTATCACTGAAAAACAACAAAATTATCATTTTTCAGCACAACCCATAAAAGCAGAGAACCTAAGCTCCAAAATGAGTTTCTTTTGTTCTCAAATCTCAGAAAAATATCATCTCTTCTCTTGAACAAAACGTCCAATTCAGTTTATCACTTGTTAAATGTTACAGATAATTAGAAAGAAAATTAAGACATTATGTCTCTCCTCAGAACATTATATTCTAGTGTACAGGAGGCAGAAATAATTTTTCTATGTTTTATAGTTTTAAAAAAATCATATTCGGGCTGGAGCGCTGACTTAGTGGTTATAGCACTTGCCTGGCATGCGCAAGGATGTGGGTTCAAACCTAAGCACCATGTGCACAAAAAAGTGTCAGAGCAATGAAGGCCTCATGAAAAATTAAATAAAATTCGTTCTCTCTCTCTCTGTCCCTCTCTTAAAAAAAAAAAAAAAAAAAGCCCACTCGCACAAATTTAATCTGAAGAATTCTTCATAGAAATCCCCAATCCTTTAACATTTTATTGACGTATCTAAAAGTGTTTTTATCTAAATAGTTTGAGAATTCTCTAAGATATAGACTTGACATATGTAAGGCATTGCATAGAAGTTCTGGAATCAATCAAGCAAAGTACAAACTTTTTTTCAAGAATTCTGTTGTAGAAACTGCATCTAGTATAAATATCCCTCAAGAAAGTCTGTCTCAGTCAGACATGGTGGTGCACACCTGTAATCCCAGTGACTTGAGAGGCTGAGACAGACAGTGAGTTCAAAACCAGCCTCAGCAACTTAGTGAGGCCCTAAGCAAATTAGCAAAACCCTGTCTCAAAATAAAATATACAAAGGCTTGGGAATGTGGCTCAGGGGTTAAACTCCACTGGGTTCAATCTCTGCTACAAAAAATAAAATAAAATAAAAAAAATAAAAAATATATGTCTGTCTGTCTGTCTGGTTCAAATAAAAATGGTAGGGAAAATCCATTTCAGAACGTTAAGTCCAAAGAGATCATTCCTTAAACACCTCCAATTGAGCCAAAATATCTTTTCTCCCAAGAACTAGAGCTAGAACTTCCTTTTAAGAACCTACCAAACTTTATAGCTAGGTTTCCTTCCCTTGGAAAACATTTCCTCTTATAAGAAATATATTAGGTATAAACAGAAGATGGATCTAATATGTTACTGATTACATCTCCTTTGAAAATCTGGCATATTTTTGGTAGATCTCCTAACTTAAGCAAAAGTGCTGGAGACATTAAATTAAACCTTTGAAAAAATTATCTGCCCATAGTTACTATTCAGAAAACATCTATTTCATCTAAGGCATCATCTTACAAAAGCTGTAAAACAATAATTATCCTTACAGACAAGCAAAGTAAGGTGCAGAAAGGTTATATGAATTATCCACAGTCAAGAAGCAAGTAAGTATAAAGACAAGGATTTGAACTAACATTTACTCCTTTGTGTGTGTGTGTGTGTGTGTGTGTGTGTGTGTGTGTGTGTAGTGGTATTGGGGATTGAACCCAGGACCTTACACATGATAAGCAAGCAGTCTGTGTCTGAATTACATCTCCAAACTTTTTAAAATTTTATTTTGAGACATTGTCTCACTTAGTTGTCCAGGCTGCTCGAACTTAAGATTCTTTTCCCTCAACCTCCAGAGCAGCTGCAAACACAGGCTTTGAAGTGACATCTAGCAAGGTCCAAAACATGTGCTCTACGCTCTACTGTAACACATTGCTTCCTGGTGCTTAACAGTATTAAATAAAACTTGATAAATGTTTAAAACTACTTTTGAGCTCCTAGGAAAAGGTATTTTTATAAATATAGGATATATATATATATATATATATATATATATATATATATATATAATCTTTTACTGAATAAGGCTAGAGGTGGAGGAATTCTGGGAGGTCAATGAGTAGGGAAAAATTGATCATTTCATTTGTCTGGCAAAGTCCCATGCTCAATCTATTTAATTAAAGTTTCAAATAAAAAAACGAATAAAAAAGGAATAGACACAACACCTTGCATTTCATATCTTTCTAACCTAGTTAACTTAAAAGGCAGCAAACCTTAAGTGAGAAGAACCCAGAAGCTTTAATCCTTGAAAAAGACACTAAAACAAATACAAAAAATTAAGTTTATACTACTCAGTTTCTCTACTCATTTATTCATATATATCCGCTTCACGTTTAGTACGTATAGAAACATGAATAAAGCCCAGGGGTAGACAAGTTTCAATAAAAAAGAAATTATAAAATATAAGATTACTCAAAATCAAGAAAGAATTCCAGAGGTAAGATCTTTACTGTCTTTTCAGAGTTATCATTAATTATTTTGACCAAACAAGAATATCTGAAGCGTAGTTTATGGTGGTCAGGAAAAGCTTATACAAAGGTCAATCTTTTTTTATAGAACTTTGCATTAGAAAATAAGGAAAAACTTCTATCAAGATGATCATCTAAATAGCATCTACTCTTAATTTACCTCAAAAAGCTCTTTTAAAAACACATCTAAAATAGAGAAATATATTATAATAAGGAAATATAATAAATAGTTACCTCATCTTCAACATCAATAAATGTACTCATATCTAGCTCCTCAGGAAATGTCATGCGATCATTTAATTTAATCCTATGCATGGTTGTATAATCAAAATCAAATCTTTTCAACTGTAAGGTCAGAAGATAAGGGAAATGCAAAAACCGAAGGCCCTAAAAAGAAACAAAAAGGAAGGACTCTATTGAATACTGAATATTACCTCAAGTAATTAAGAACTAATCTCTGCATGGCATTTACCTTCCGAGCATCACACTTCTTCTTACAACGTTCACAAAAATACTGATTTGGGCCATCTAGGATCTCTGGTTGAATAAATGCATGCAATGCTTCTTCCTAGTTGAAAAAAAAATAGTTTTATAATTACTTAAAATGTTATTAATGACAAAACCCTAAATACAGAAACTCTGCAATTACCACAATTGTTTATAAGTAGAATGGTTGGAAAATTAGGACCTCAAAATGCATGAATGAAAAAAGTTTTCAACAGCAAAATAATGTTATCACTATTTTATTTAGCACAAAACTTACTTTTCTTAGTACTGTACATCAGTCATTTCTACCTAATTTTTACTGAATTGACATTGTGGTGTTTGGATAAACAACCTTAAAAAAAATCTTGGTCTTTACATTAAAGAGTAATTCCATATTTCTTAGAAATGTAGTAACATGGATCAATCACTTTGATCTTACAATGGGAGACCTTTTTTACACGGTACAGTAAGAAACACTGTCCTCTGAAGAATTCACACCATCCATATGCTTAAATATCAGATAATCATCCCTAATCAAGATAATCAGGGTCAGAAAGTAATCTACTACACTAGTTAGGAAGATTGAAAACAACAGTGAAATCTTACTGCATATGAGATTCTACTCTACTGGAAAAGGTTAAGAAAGCTCCTCAATTTTTCACCTAGTAGAACCTTGTGATTTTTTTCTTCTCTTTACAGACTAAGGCCAGAAGCAAGAAAGTCACTATAAATACTATTAAAGAAGCAATGGACATAAAATCATTTCCTAATCATTGGCTTTATGTGATTTAAAAATTAGTCATTACAACATATTAATATTTGATACATAATTTCAGTTTTCATTTGATGTTCTTTTTTTCACAGATATGACATTAAAAAAAAAGAAACAGAATTATTAAGACAAAGTATCTGGGTCTGGAATGGTTGCTCAGTGATTATGGAGCTTGCCTGGTACATGTGAGGATGCAGGTTCAAACCCCAGCACCATGTACACAAACGAAGTGTCTGAGCAATGAAAGCCACAAGAAAAGCTAAATAAAATTGATTCTCTCTCTCTCTTAAAAAAAAAGTACAAAGTATCTTCAAATATTTTTTTTTTCCTGTTGATACAGAACAAATTGTCCCTCGAAAGATAAATAAAGGAGCGTGATCTGGTAAAACAAACTTAGTTGCAAAACAGCCAACAAGGCTTATCAAACTACCATCCATATATTGACATACCTCACTTTGGAACAAGATAAAAATATGAGAAGATATCCAAAGGCTTTTAAATTCATCCCATCTCTTATATTGTTCTCATACCAGAAGGAAGCATTAGAAGGAAGAAAAAACAAATGGTAGGGTTTTTCCAAGTGACCAAACATTTTTCTGAAGGTCATAGGAAAGGATACACTTAGAAAACAATTTTTTTTCTCTCTAGAGCATATTCTAAGAATGCAAATAGGTAAATTCTGTAAGAACACAGAGAAAAAGAAGCTTTGAAAGAAATCACACCTATAGCTTAAAATCAACAGATGCCAAATTTGCCAGGTATTCTAAATACGAGTAATTTGAACTGGCAAAACAATGTCTTGAAAGGGAGTGGGGGGACTTGAGAAAATTATGTAATTTAAATTCTACTTTTCAAAAATAATGTGTACTAGTCTCTGGCTCAGAATTCATAGCCAGGGATAGATCTTCAAAACAAAAACACTGAGAGAAAAGTTTAAAGAACAGAGAACTCTCAAATACTGTTTACTAAACTCATCAACATTCTAAAGATTTTACTGCCTTTGCCTTATTTCCTTTCACCTCTACCTTTTTATGTATTTTTTCTGAAATATTTCAGAATTTTACCTCTTAATATCTTAAGTGATTTTTTTTACATAATGGTTATCAAACTTAAGGAAACTTAAGGAAATTTAATAATGATAATGTACTTTTATCAGTCCAATTCTATCAATCGTCCTAATAATTCCCTTTTTAGCATTTCTCCCCCACTTAGTACAGGGTCTCATCCAGGGTCACGGATTTCCTGTCTCTTCAGATTTCTTTAATATGAAGCAGTTCCAAAGCCCATCTGCCTTTCATGACACATATTTTTTGAAGAATAGTGACAAGCTCTTTTACAAAGTGTTCTGCAATTTGGGTTGTCTAATGTTACTCATTTCAGACTCATTTTACACATTCTTTGCTACATTGCTACATTAGTGATAATGTCCTTCTAGGGGTTTCATAATATGGGGCCTTAAGGTCACAAAGTTCTTCATTGGTGATAAGAACTTTATAATCACATGGTCAAGTTATATTCCAGTTTCTCCACTATTAACTATTTTTCCCCTTGTAGCTAATAACCAAACTATAAGGAGACACTTATTGGAGACCATGCAAAATTCCTTATCAAACTTTGTAGCCTTGATTTTAGCATTAAGACTCTTTCCTAAACCCAATTTTAATGATACTTGCTTGAAAATCTTTTTAGTAAGCAATTCAAAGCCTGTTCATATCGGTATGTCTGTATGTTTGATTTTATCTCAGTCGCTATTATGTAATTATTACATGTATATTTACCATGTTCCTTTCTTCATGTTTTTTTGGTCTTTTAAAAACACTTTCTTTGGTATTTAGCAAGGCTGAGAATTTTGTATTAATAATTACTTTCGCATTTATACTTTTGTTAGTGCTCTTAATTCCTTGTTTCCCTACTCTCGTTTATCTTAAACTTTTCTTGTCTAGTCTGCCAGTTTTAAGTATTCTGTCTTTATCCACCAAAAGTACATCTTATTCTAGGTTCACTTTCTCCCCTTTTCTCCTTTCTAAATGTGTTACTCTTTGTACTATGTCCAGCTGTATGTTTCATATTTTTCTTCTATGTATGTCCCCACCCTATTTAGTCTTTAATTTTACAATTCAGTATATAAGTACTTACAGTTCCTTTGTTGAAGTTTCCCCACTGATCTCTTGGTTGGATTAAGCACCCCCTAATAAACTCGAGGGACCTGAATACAACGTTCGTGAATTCTTAATTTAAATTTGCTTTTTTTCCTACCATCATAGCTGAAGAATAACACAGCTGCATATCAAATCTTTGGCTTATATATTCTTTGAATTTCTTGAAATTGCTACTCTATTGCTATGATTTACCTTAAGTATGATGATAGCACAATTTATCATTATCAAATTTAAAAATTTACTATGTCTCAGATTTCACTGATTTAGGTCAATTTTTCTAGGTACACGGTAGGTCCTTTAAAAGATGGAAAACATTTTCCTCAATCCCAGAAATTTTTCTGGATTATAATTTAACCACTACTTACGTTTTATGATTTTTCTGTCTTTTTTTTTTGGGGAGGGACAGTGAGAAAGAGAGAATCAATTTAATTAATTTTTTATATGACTTTTGTTGCTGTGACACTTCATTGCGTACATGGGGTGCTGGGGTTCAAACCTGCATCCTCGAGCATGCCAGGCAAGCACCATTAACTGCTGAGCCACCACCCCAGCCCCAATTTTTCTTTTTCTTAATGACATTAGAGCTTCTTTGCTGGTTTTCTCTTTTAGTCATTTTTTTCCTGAGATCCTTTTTGCTTCTTTATTTTCATTTGATGTTTTTCAGACTTTCACTCTTTCTTGAACATTGTGTTAATTTATTCTTCATTTCTAAAATAGTTTTCTGAGTTTGATGAATTCTTGCTGAATTTCTTCACTTAAATTTTGAATACAAGCTTTTGGTTTGCTGGTCTGAAAAGTGCTTTGGTTTGAATATGGGTTGTTTCCCCCAAAACTTAGGTTGACACTTAATCTCCAATTTGAGGAATTAAGATGGAAACTTCATCACATCATCTGGTATTCAGAGTAAGGACTTTGGGAGGTGATTAGGTTTAGATAGGATCAGCAGGGTGGAGCCCCCATGACTGAACACTGAAGACCTCATGAAAGAGAGATTAGAAATGAATGTTTCCTGTTGCTCACCATGCAATGCCCTGTGCTAGCTGGGAACTCTGCCAGGAAGAAGGCCATCACTTGATGTAGCACTTAACCCTGAATAACAAGTGAGTCAAAATAAACCTCTTTTCTTTGTAACTTACCCTGTCTGTGGTCCTGTTATTAGGAACAGAAAATGTACCAATACAGGATACTTAATTCAGTCTAGAGTACTTTGTTATGGCATTCTAACTCAACTATTATTTTCTTAAAGTTAAGTTTTTCTGGGGAAAGGAGAGAGAGAAGGGACTGGAAATTGAACCCAGAGATACTCTACCACTGAGCTACATCCCCAGTCTTTTCCACTTTTTATTTTAAGGCAGGGTCTCACTAAGTTGCTGAGACTGGTTTCAAACTTGGGATCCTCCTGCTTTAGCCTCCTTGGTTGCTGGTATTAACAGATGTGCACTATTGTCCTAGAGTATAATTCTTTTTTTACACATTGCTTAGTTCCAGTTGCTAATGATTTGGTAAGGATTTTCCCATATGTGTGAAGTACATTGTCTTTGTCTGGCTTAGTATCAGGACAAGAACAGCTTCATAAAACAAATTGGAAAGGATTCCCTCCTCTCTTTTTTTTTTTGAAAGAGATTTTAGAGAACTGGCATTCAATGTTCTTAAAATGTTGGGTAGAAATATCCAGTGAAATAATCCAGATTTGGAGATTTCCTTTTCAAGAGATTTTTAATTATAAATTTAATAGTTATGGGGTTATTCAAATTATCGAATTCATATTGGATGAGTTGTAGTTTATGCTTCTGAAGGAATTCATTTTATCTAGGTTGACAAATTTCTGTGTATGTGAAGTTATTTATTATATTACCTTTTTGATATTTAAAAGATCTGTAGTGATATATATCTTTTTCATTCCCTATATTGGAAATATCTTTTTCTCTGCCAGTCTTACTAAAGGTTTTAAAACTTACTGATCTTTTCAAAGAATCAGTTCTTTTGTTTTGTTAATTTTCTATACTAATTCCCATTTTAAACATCACTGATTTTTACTACTTTCTCTCTTGTTATTCCTTCAGCTATTTTGGGTTTCTTTGGTTCTTCTTTTCCTAGATTAAGTGGACCCTTAGATTACTTACTTGAAACTTTTCCTCTCTTTAAATAAAACTTTGAATGCTATAAATTTTCCTTTCAATACTGCTTTAGCAGTAATTTTTTTGTATTTCCCTTGAGACTTTCTCTCTGATCCACGGATTATTTAGAAGTGTACTGCTTATCTTCCCTTTTTTTCATGATGTTTGTGTCCATGTCTTTTCTGATTCCATTGTGGTTGCAAATTATGTATACTATGTTTTTCTTTTAATTTTGTTGAGGTTTGTTTTATGGTGCAGAGGAGGTCTATCTTTCATGGGCATTTGAATATATACTCAGCTTTGTTGGATGAGGCATTTTATAAAAGCTAATTATAATCTGTTGGTTAATGGTGGTGTTGAGTTCTTCTATAACTGCTATTTCTGTTTATTCTATCAATTGGTAAAAGTAGATGTTTAAGTCTGCAACTATAATTGTGGATCTATTTCTTTTTTCAGTTCTGGCAGTTTTTAATTTACATATTTTGTAGCTCTGCTACTTGGTGTATACAAGTTCAGTATTGTTGCTGTCTTGGTGAACTTCTGAACATGATATAATGCCCCTCTCTGTTTCTAGTAATTTTCCTTATGCTTTAAAATCTACTTTATCTTATACCAATATAGCCATTGCTTATTTCTTCTGATTAATGTTTACACGATTATCACTTTTCATCCTTTTACTTTCAACCTGCCTTTATCAATATATTTAAAGGGACTTTCTTATAGATAGCATATTATTGCATCATTTTTTAAACCTACTATGCAAAACTCTTTTAGTTGGCATATTTAGACTATTTACATGTGCAATTTTATTTCCTGGTTATTGTTATTTATTTACTTTCTTCTGCCCTCCCATGGGCTACCTGAACATTTTTAAAAATTCCACTTTGATGTATTTATAGAGACAATTTACAGTGTTTTTGAGTACATCTCTTTTTTAGTGGTTGATCATTTTGTGCTTATTTAAGGAAAAAAGTCAATTGGTGTCATTCTTTTATCAGTTCAAGTGTAGAAACCTTGACTCCCTTTATGTCTTTTTTTTAAAGAAAGACGGAGAGTGTGAGAGAGAAAGAGAATCAATTTTATTTATTTTTTCATCTGGCTTTTGCTTCCGTACACTTAGCTGCATATGTGGTGCTGGGGTTCAAACCTGGGTACTTAGACATGCCAGCCAGGCAAGTGCTGTAAACTCTGAGTCACAGCTCCAGCTCCCGTTTGTGTCTTTGGACCTACAATAAAATTATCTTAAATACTTCTATGCACATTGAGAATCATATCAGACAGTACTGTACTTTTGGTCTAACCATCAAACCTAATTTAGAAAATTCAGTAAGGGAAGGAAAACTTCTCTATTTATTTGTATTATTTGCATACCTTGTTCTTTGTTCCTTCCTGATGTTTCAAGATGCCAACCCCTTATAATTTCCTTTCTGTTCAGATACCTGACTTTAGCATTTTTTATTTTTAAGGACAGGCCTGCTGGTGATAAACTCTCCTAGTTTCCTTCTTCTGAGAATGTTTTGGTTGTCTCTTCATTCCTGAAGAATACTTCCACTGAGTATAAGATTGTGGTTGGCAGTTCTTTTCTTTTGACACTTGGAAAAAAATGTGCCCCTTCCTTCTGGCCTCCATAGTTTTTGATGAAAGATGTGTTTATGAGAAATCAGAGAGCTTTTCCTCTATCAGAAACTAATATTTTCTCTCTTGCTACTTTTAAGCTAAGAAGACTGCTGTAGCTAGACTTGACGTAGACTTCTTTTGGTTTATCTTGTTTGGGGTTGATCCTTGGATCTAAACGTCTGTGCCTTTTGCCAAATTCAGGAAGTTATGGCCACTATTTCTTTGAGCACTTCTTTTTTTTTTTAAGTTAAGTTCTGCCTTCTTTTTCCTCTCCTCCAGCACTCCAATGCTACGCAGTTAATCTTTTGTTACAGATCCAGAGGTCCCTGAAAAGCTTTCCTGCTTTTACTTTTTTCCTGTCTATACTCTTTCTGTTGTTTAGATGGGGTAATATCTCGCTTTATCTTCAAGTTCACTGATTTTCTTCTGCTGTCTCCTTTGTGCAGCTACTGAGGCTACATATTCAGTTTTTAAGTTCTAAATCTATTTCTTGGTATCCTTTCTTTCCTGAGATTTTCTATTTTCTCATTTGTTTTAAGTGGGTTTGGAATTGCTCATTAAAGTATTTCTATGATGGCTGTTTACAAATATTTCACAGATAATTCTACTCTATCATTTCAGACAGAAATTTATCTGATTTTCATTTTTAATTTGAACCAAGACTGCTTACTATACAATTTTTTATTGAAATACGGACATTTTGGTGGACCTTATTTAAATCTTTTGGTTTAGTTGGATTCCTCTGATGCTGCTTCAGCTGGGGAAGGGGCCACAACTCATCATTCCTAAATGGGATTACAAGTCCTGGTTTTCTACTCAGCAGCTCCTTATTACTGCTGGGCCGGAGTGTCTTCTTATTGCTTCCCTAACTGCCTCTAATGGCAGTATAGGTAGGAAGACGCTTATCACATCACTGTGAGAGCTGGTTAAAGTCTTAATTCTCTATGAGGCCTCTTTGACAGCAATGTACTGGGGAAGGGAAAGAGCACTTCTTCAACTGTCAAGTATGGGTAGAAGGCCAAGGAAGTCTGTTGCTGTTCTTTCTGATTGTTTCCCTACATAGCATTCTCTGAAACCAGCACAGTGGGAGTGGGGGGAGGGTATAAAGGAGACCTCAACCTCTTACAATGTTACCAGGGTTATAGAGCCTAGATTCTCTATTTAAGGTTCATGAGTTGAGGTGAGACCACATAATTTTTCTTTGGTGTTTGGCTAGAGTACAGAGACTACCATCTAAAAGTTTTCTGACTTTCCAGTGGCGTTTTTCCTAGTCCTTTGGCCAGAGAGTACAGAGTACAGATTTTTCAGTCTGCGCCCACTGCTGTTTCCAGGCTGCAAACTTCTTCAGCTCCAAGTTTGGGATATATTACGCAAAAAGAAAACCCAGGGAACTCACCACCATATTATTCCTTGGGTGCTGAGGTCCCTAGTCTGTAAGCCTTCTCTCCACCTTTCAGAGTCTTCTTCTATTTATTTTATATTTAGTGTTCAAGGTTTTCAGTTGTTTTAATGTGAGGAATAGAGCAATGTATATATCTACTCCATCTTCCTGAAAGCAGAAATCCCCACTTTTAAAACTGGTTCTATGTCCAACCATACAAATTCCTGGAAAAATAGGGTAGAATCTGTGGAAGAGATTTTTTTCTTTATCTGATATTTACATATTTGGACAAATTTGGATGACTCCTTCATCCAAACATGTTGTGTGGCTAAGACAGTCATACAGGAGTGTCCAAATCACCTGTCAAATCAGGGTAGGATGGATGATATAAGCTAAATACTTAAAATGCTTCTGATTTCATAAATACTTGTTAATTTAACAATTTTTCATGCAAAGCTTCAAATCAAACATTAAGCAACATTTGCTTAGGGAGCAAAAGCCTTTTATATCACCTGATCTCTCCAAAGACACTATATGGAACTACATGCTGCTAAATCCAATTTCAGACTTTTGAACACATATTGTCCCTTAAAAAATGGCCTAAAATAGGATTTAAGAGTAGATACTAAATAAATGTGGTAAGACAAAATATAACCATGAAAAGATGGTGTTCAAAATTTTATAGTTAAAAAGAATTTCCTTAATGTCAAACATATGAGGCTCTATCATTTATGAAGTATGCTTCTGTAATTAACCAACAAAAATTCTATTTCTAATTTCTATGTATTACTAGAATGTATTCAGAATTATGTTCTTATAATAATACATTCTCAAATGGGCTTAGCAATAAGCAGATTCAAAACTATTTTGATTAAGTAACTCAGTCTTATTGAACATAGAAAGTTCTACCTACCTTAAAAAAAAAATCAAGAATAAAATTTTCTTAAAGTACTAATATAAATAATTCTTCAACTTTGGTAATTTTTCAGGATTAATACATATATAAAACAGGGGACTTATTATAACTCTAAACACATATTTTAGAACTCTTGCCCCCACCTTCAGCATCCCAAGGACATAAACAAAGTAGAGATAGATATTCCTTCAATTACCTTAAACTAATGCAGAGCTTCCATGATGTGTTACTGAGAATCCTAATGTGCCCTGAGACATTAACAGATGTCCCACAGAGAAAGAAAACACTAGTTAAACACATCTAAACAAAATTCCCTACCACATGAATCACTGGGGCATTTAAAACAAACTATGACTGTGATCTTCCAAATTTATTTACTCAAAATAGTATTCCCAGGAAGATCCATTAAGTCCTGTTTTCTAACAGTGCTGAACAGAATTCAATCTGAAAGATACAGAATGGTAGAAAAGCCCTTAAATATGGATTCCCTATCTTAGTTAAATAAAATGAAGATCAGAAATTTAATAAATGTCAGTTATGATAATTAAAAAGCAACTGAATTAAGAAAATACCATGATGGAAAATTCTTTCCTTTTAAATTGGAGGAAACTCCTAGCATTCACTATAAAACAATCTCATGCCAAAAATAAAAAAATTTGATTACAGGTGTTAAAATGATTAAATTAGCTGAGTGCTAATTTCATTCTTATTTTAATCTTAAATATTATTCTCAAGATAATTTATTTGAGCATGGAGATATACAACTACATATTATATACTTCATATTAAAGTTAAAAATAAACTTTAATTTCTAATGGAACCTATTTCATTATCTGAAATTAAATATCAAGTGAATCAGATTTTATCCACATATCCATAATATTGTGGCTTACTGAACAGAACAGAAATTAAGCAAATATAATCATCAATATTGTATGTGCATGTATATACTAGTATATGTGTGTAGATATCCAATAAGACAGAAATATCAGAATTCAGTAAAAGTAGGAAAATAAGGTTAAAAATTTCAATTAAAATTAAGAGCAAACTTAAGAGTCTGAGTTAGCAATTTTATAATGCTTCCTTCAATTAGATTTTATAATCTATGTCAAATTATTTTTAAAACACAAAATTAACAAAATACACAATGGCAAGCAGTGATATAAAATTAATTTTAGAAGCTGTATGGTATCTGTGATTGAAAAAGTGTGGATTCCAGGTTTTGAATTCAAAAGTAATGAGAAATCACTTACCTCTAACTAAATTTCTCTGAAGGTAGTATCTCCTTAGAACCCCTATCTTGGGTAGTTTTACCTGCTGTAATTTCTCACAAGAGATTCCAGCAAAGTCTACGAAGTTTTAAGTTCCCTTCTGCAAGCCCTATTAGCGCATGTCTGTTATAAACCTGCTCACATACTGCTTCATAGCTTTAACTTTCAATTCCCGCTGAACATTCCCCTCCCGCATTAACACTGATGGAGGATACTACCTTTGGAGAATTTCATTTAGAATTTTGATACTGTTCACTTTTCCAAAAGTATCCTCCAAATCGCTTTGTTGCAGTGTCTATAAACTCAAGACAACGGAGGCAAATAAGCAGGTGAATGAATACATAATGAACAAGCTAAGCATTTATATTTGCTGAAGACTCAAATGTAAAATCCCAACATAATAGTACAAAGAAAACTATCTTCCTCAATACTCAATGTGTAAAAAATAAACTGAAAAATGTTTTCATAAAAAAATAAGGTAGAAAAAAAATAGTTGCCACCACATGGGACTATCATATATTTCCCTAGTACATTTTTCCAGAGAAATGCCAATATTCAAAAATTAGTTAAGAAATCAGTAATTAAAAGACAAATGCTAATAATTTTCAGTGATTTTTCAGTGTATCATTTCTACTTCAAACTGCCAAAATAAAGTTTAAAAAAAGTAAGTGAAACAAAAATGGAAAACAAACCTAGCCAACCAAATCAAGGTCAATTTAATATAACCAGAATAGTTTACAAAGGGCACTATTCAATATTTAGCAAAAATTGTCGTTTGTACTTAGGAAGCAGACCGAGAAATTTTGGAGGAAAGGAGACGTGCTGTCACACTGTCCAGGAAAGGGCTTTTACTTGGATACTGATTTTGAATTCCCACTGATTCTAAAACTTCTTGCTGACTATTTCCTGATAGCCATATACAAGGAGAAGAAAAAGCAGAAAGAATCAACTATCTTACAGGGCAGAGGACTAAACCATACTTGTGGCACTATTTCAGAGGATAAAATATGAAATATCTTTAAAACACTGATTCTAGCTAATAGCACCAATATCTTGATAACAATGTAAGTAAAACTCAAAATATCATTATGATGAAATTGTACTTTTTAAAGATGTTTTATTTAACTCTGAAAGTTTCCCCTGGCACATAGTAGTTCTAATAAAGGTTTCTGAATACTAATTTCAAATAACAACTCCTTCCATCACTCTCCTTTTGTCTGAATAAACACACATACATATAGATAAAATATAAGAAGAAAACAAAACGATTAAGACAGGGCTGCCAAGAGGAGGAATGAGAAAATTCCACAATTAGATGCTTAATATAAGAAGTATAAGAATTAAGGTGGCTGAGCACTGTGCACACACCTATAATCTCAGATGCTCAAGAGACTGGAGCAGAAGAATTTTAAGTTGAAGGCCAGTCTGGGAAACTTAAGACCTTATCTCTAAATAAAAAAATAAAAAGGGGTAGGGATGTAGCTTAGTCGAAGAGTGCCCCTGAGTCCAATTTCCAGTACCACACACATAAATAATAATCATAATAAAAAAAATAGATAAAAAACAATTTAAGTGAATATAGATAGTTTTGCTCCTTCAATTATTTGGGCTTATTTAAATTAAATATTTAGAATAGGGATATTTCTTTTAAAACTATGGTATTTGTCATAAAAACCCCAAGGTTTTTTTTTCAAATTTTAAAAGTATATAGATCAAACAAGTATCCCACCAAAAATTACTATCCAAAGCAAAAAAGGGCTATAAAAATAATATTTATAAAATAGTTTACTAGTTAAAAAAAGGGTAAAGGTGAAATCATCTAATCATATATCAGATAGAATAAATCACTGAGCCATGAGGCAGTACATGTGCATTCACATCAGGTTCCCTCTTAATACATGCACTATTAGGACTCACTGAAGGGTCAAAAATCTTCTAGATCTTGCTAGGTTAAATGCAGGAATGACTAACAACCCAAGAAGGTGTATCTAGGATGATACTTACCATACAAGAGATTATACCACTGTGCTATTATGTATTCTGTGTAAGGATACACAAGCAGTCAGTTGAAAGGTACACACCACACTAGCAAATGCTTGGCTGGACCCATAAGGTCGGATGACCAATGGAATATCAAGATATGTGTCGATTCTCCAACCCTCATAACCACATTCCAGACATCTCACGTAGTCCTTCAGCTTGCCTTGATAGAGTTCATTTATAAGATCAGCCTAAAAATAAGAACATTTATATTTTTAAACCTATTTCTTCAAAGTAATTTTTAGGATATGTGAATACACAATAATTCATGCCTTTTAGAATTGGTTACAAAAGAAAACTGTTTTTTATTGTTAAAGTCTTAAAAAGCTTTAATATAAAGTTCATCTAAAATTTTATAGAAAAAAATCAAATCTTGACAAAAATCACCTAAAAAATCAATAAAATTAGATCAACACTAATTTAAGAGTAAATGGGCAAAAATTAACCATTTTTAATACTCCGTATCACTAAAAAACTCCAACTATTAAATTAGGTTTTGATAAAATCAGTTACCTATGTATTATATTATTAAGTTTCATATTCTCTTTTCATTAGGATAACACATCCTAATCTATCACTTTAGGCATAATAATACTTATAATGGTTGTGTTTTTATAGCTTCACATATGTATATCAACAATCTCACAGTAACACCTTCTGATTTATAAAATCACATCTTCTAGTTCCTGATGCAAATAAACTTCAAATTTCAATAATATACAAAAAACAATTTAAATGAGAAATATAATTCTTTAAATGTATAAAAAAATTTTTTTAAATCTTAAAATTCATCTCCTTCACTATTATCACCTAGAAGAATGGATCTCTCATCTAGCTCCTAAATTTAGCCAACTGGGGATCTTCTGGCACCAAATTGGCAGGCAACTCCCTAAGTAAGGACCTTCCCACATGAATGTCTTGCCTCTGGATTCCTTTCCCAAAACTTGGGAATTCAGGAGTAAAGCCCAGCTTTATCTTAATGGAAGAGGTGACCCACAGAGAGTAATGTAACAAGGTGGAAGGGTAACTTTAGACCTATGAAGAAGAAAGAATCCCTAGTACCATCTATATAAATAAAGTTACTGAAATAAAGTCCCATAGGACTATGCATAGAAACCAATGCACTAAGTGAACTTTATAGTCTTTTCATTATCTCTTAAGTAAGAACATGTCAGGGAGAAAGCATAATATAATTTACTTTAAAAAAAAAATAAATTTACGTCTTAAAATGTCTAGCCTTCTGTATGGATCCACCACTGCTATCTACTATAATACTGTATTTAACAAAGCTTTCTTCATTCACCTGCCTCATTCATATGATTATGACTGTTATACTTAGGTGGGTTTTTCAAAGAGATTTAAACCAGTGTTTTTCAAACAATGGATATCAAACCACCATAAGGAAACTATATCACAATCTTGCACATATAATTCTAACAAAATTTCATAAAACACTTATCCTTATTTATTTTTGTGATGCTATTCTAATACTTTTCTATCCTATTCCATTTTTTAAAATCCTGATACAGATTCCCTAAGCTGATTTTATAACCCATGAATGGATCACAAATTCCTGTCTGAAAGGCTCTGGTCCAAGCCATAACAATGGTTCTAATCAGAAATCAGATCAAGGGTCTTGTCTCTTTTGTTGTAATATTTTATTATTATAATAAAACCCTCCTCCATATGGATCCTCATCTAATTCAGCCTTAGTTCTCATTCCAATGATAGATGTAATATTTTCCCCATTTCTTTTCTTTTCTTTTTTTTTAAAGAGAAAGAGAGAGAAAGAAAAAAAGACAGAATACATTTTATTTAGTTTTTCATGTGGCCTTCGTTGCTCTGAGACTTTGTTGTGTACAGGGTGCTGTGGTTTGAACTCTTGTACTCGCACATGCCAGGCAAGCACCTTAACTGCTGAGCCACCACTCCAGCCCTTATTTTCCCCATTCTTAACTTACCCCCTCCTTCCACTAGATAAAAAGGTCAGATGAATGAGGATCCTAAACGTCAAAAGCATATGAATATACTTTATTGGTTAAAATGAAGGTTATGCTTGATGAATATTCTTTTTATAAAGTTACAGATTATGAGATACAATTTACCTAATAAATACCTAGAAATGTGTATTATATATTGTAGATATATTTGTATATGTGTGTGTGTGTTTATATATATGAACTGAATGATTTTTAAAGCTAAAGGATACTTTCTTGATCATATGGCCCAAACTTTTTAATTAAAAAAAAACAAACAAAAAAAAAAAAACAAAAAGGAAACAGGGGCTAGAAAGGTGGCTTAGCAGTAGAGTGCTTGCCTGGCATGCAAAAAGGATCTAGGTTAGAACCCCAGTATCACAAATACAATACAACTAAGTGTAGGAAAAATGAAACCAGATGAAAAAATAAAATTGACTTTCTCTTAAAAAAGAAGAAGAAAGAAGAAAGGAGGCGGGAGGGATAGGGGGAAGGAGGAGGGGGAGGAGGGGGAAGTGGAGAAGGTGGGAGAAGAGGAGAAGGAGGAGGAGGAGGAAATAATTGTGGTCTAGGGTGATTTAATGAAGATATTTATGACCCAATTAACAGCCAAATGAGAACCTAGTAATTTTAATTCCACATTCAGTGCTACAACGACTGAACTAACTGCCCAAATTTTAAAACACTCCAATGGATTAGAAGTTATTTTAAATAAATGAATGATTAGAAAAAAAGTCCCCTCAATTTGAGAGAGGAATTACCTGCTCTGTTTGCTTCCATTTCTGTTCCAAAGCATCAAACATGACTCGGCATAATTCTTGTACATCATGCTGCTGCCAAGCTATTGTTGGATAAAATGTAATTAAAAATAGCAATAAACAGTATAATGAATCATTAATTTCTTGTTTAAAAACAAATTGGCAGGAATATAGAAATATCTACTTTAAATGTCAAATTTTACAAGAACACAAAATATACATTAGTCATGAAAAGACAATCACAAGGAATAGAAACAAGAGATTTCAGTATTTCATAAATAGTATAAACTTTCTGATGCTACAATATTTGTTATTTTTCACTGCAGCGATAAGAAATGTGTTAGAAAAAAATCTTAGGCAAAAATCTTCAAAATTTCTAGTTTAAGTTGATAAAAATAGGTACAAACTTATATTACAAGAAATTCAACCAAAAATTTATCCCTCAGAAGTTAAGTATCTAAAAACAAATTACTTTAAAATCCCAGCAAAAAGCAATGAGAAAGGTTAATTTAAAAAGAAATAAAGTTGTTAATATATGTGATGTGTGTAACATTAATGTCTTTCAGAATTCCTCTGGACATGAGAAACACTTATTATAAGAGATTTAGTACCCTCACTACTATCCCATCCAAAGCTCCTTGTAACGTCTGTGGTTTCAATTGCTCTCTTTTTGCTGGTTTGTAGCAAAACAAAAAGCCTTTGCAGTTGGTATGGGATACTTGTCACTGGATCTTCTTCAGATTCTTCAAATTCCCATCTATTAAAATAAAATATACGAAAATTATAAAATCATTTTGGTTTTTAAAAGCATACTATCAAAATCACAATAAACTAAGATCTTAATTCTGGGAAATATACAGAGCTTGGATATAACCTGAAACTAATAATATCTAATGAAACATTATCACTAATTTATAAATTCAGAAGAACTTTGGACTTTAAAAAGAAAACATAAAAAGTGGTAACAGCTTAAGAATGAAAGGCAAAACTCACTTAAAAGTAAATGTGAAACCCAAATCCAATTTAAACTCTTGTCATAATTATTAATTAATAAAAAATACAGAACAATATTAAATGACATGAAGGCATTCAACCATCAAAGCCCAAACTGTGGAAAAACTACAGGTCAAAGAACACCAGTTTTCATTACATAAACTTTGAAGGAAAAAATTACACAGAGGATGGAAGGTGGTTTAAAAATTATTAAAAGATTTAGAATCTAATCAATCAACTACAACGTATGAATCTTATTTGCATCCTGATTTTAACAAATTGTTTTTTTAAAAAAAACTATGAGGCAATCAGGGAAATGCTAATTGAACTGTAGTATAATTTGTACTTACAAATGTTATGATGGGGATGTGCCTTCTAAGTAATCAGGGTGAAGTTATAGACTTAAAAAAAAAAAA
>PVKS010016913.1:0-43043 GCA_004027875.1 Aplodontia rufa
TTAGAGCTGAATAAACAGAGGTCACCAGCTGGCACAAAGCAGAGGCAGGAGCCCCCACTCCTCAGTGTTTCCTGTTACTTCCGCAAGCTTCCTGAGAGGGAGGCGGTCAACTCCTGTTCTTGAAATTGGAGTTCCCCTGCCCTGGGAGCTCCTGAACCCCAAGCTTCCTGAAGTGCATACAGAACAAAGTCCCCTTGCCCCTGTGCTGGAGGGGATGAGATGGATGGGGAAACTGGAACTGAGAGAGGCTGGGCTCAAGAAGGGGTGTAGCGTTGCCCTCCACGCAGATGCCTGTCTTCCACTGTGACGACTGTCTCCTGGAGGGGTCTTCATCTGAGCCATCTGGGTGCCTCCATGAGAGGCATCAGGCGAATCCACCTCTGCCAGTTCCATTTCTCCAGGCATTACCCCAACCCACGCTCCACAGCAAGGAGCTGTTTAATCTGAGGTCAGCGGCTGTCACATCCAGCGCCTGCTGACAGCATAAAGGTTCAAACTCATTCTGCACCAGGGCATGGTATGTTTTTTCCATCCTTCACCAGGTCCTTAATATGAATTACTTCTTGGGGAAAAAGAGACCATTCACAGACCTGGCCTTTCAAATGCCACCGTGTGTGTCTATCAGATTGTTAGAATGGAGGGAGTCTGGGTAGTGCCTTGGCGAAAGCCTTCCTGGAGATAAATGTGCCACATGACTACAGAAAAGTTGAAATTTTTAGATAAATAGACAAAAGCCATAGTGCTTATCAATAAATCCAGAAACTTCTGCAGAGTTTTGTGGACTCTCCTGCTTAAACTGGATCCAGTCTGCTGAAGTGAATTTGCTGATAATTGTGGAGGACAACTGTGGGTTTTGTCTGCCTGATAAAAACTCCCTATCCTGCTCAGAGCACCCCAGTTTTGCTGTGGGAAATAGCCTTTGGCCCATTGGAGGCAATGGTGGGGTTGTCAACCCAGGTGCCCAGCCTTGGCCAACTAGTGGGCTCAAGACTCAAATTTTCAAACTTAGCCCATCAGATGCTCTCTGCTCGGAATGTGGATCTTAAAAACAACATGGTGGTATCCATTTATTCCAATAATTACTCCCCACTTGCTCCTGGCCCCAGAGCCCTGAGATGTCCTGATTCCCATTCTTTTCAAGACCAATTCCTTCAACTTTATTTGATTCTGTGAGTGATCCTCCAAGTCTCCCTGTCAATAAATTCATTGTTGATGAATCATAGTTGCTATTTATTGCTGGCAACTGCAGTCCCCAATGATCTTATGATCCTCACAGTGGGTGTATTGCGTTTGGTGCCCTGTCTCCAGTGCCTCGCGTCATACAGGGAGGAGAGATGCAGGGAGGGGCAAAGGGAGAGCAAGGATGAGTGAGAGAAGCGGAGACAAAACACGCTGCCTTGAGGCGGCGAGTTCTCCGCTGCTGGATGTGGTCAAGCAGAAGGTGGATGATTGGCGTTTGGCAGGAATCCTGCAATCTCAGAAGACTCATGGAGAGGGAGATGATTAGATCCCATGGTCTTCCATCTGCATGATTCTGTCTATGTGGCTTTGGCTGAGCCAGCTTCCCTTTGGACCCCAGGTTCCCAGTCACATGAGGGAATTGCCTCTAAACATTCCTTTCAGACATTCCTGAGCCCCTCTGCAGTGAGCATGTGTGTGATCTAGCTGGGCAGTGATGCTGGGCAGCACTGGGCTTGGTGGAAGGAAAGGTCATCAGGTCCTTCCACAGAGTGGTGGGAGGGATTAGAAGCAGGTCTTAGTGTGTTAGGAAGTTCCTCTACAGTTGTGCAGGGTCTTTGCCCTTGAAGTAAAGATTTCTGGGAGTTAGGAGGGTTCAGTGACATGGGCAGGATTTGGGTATCTGAGTAAACCCAAGAACAGGGCTACTCCTTCAGCAGAGTCCAACAACCAGGCTGCTCTGTGGTCTGATGATAAGCAGTCCTATGTGCTTTCTTAATTATCTGCTTGCAGTAAACATAGATTTGCCTTATGTTGCTTTCTCATTATGTAACTTATTTTGTAAAATTTGCTTTTTCTAATTAAGTTTCAATGAAAATTAAGCTCGTAATAATAAATTAGCAAGGTTGCAAGAAAAGCAACCTTTAGTGGATGAAGGAACATCAAGAGAATACCCCCAAACAGATATATAAATATGCCTAAGGGATATTTATTTACAGTTGTAGGGGGATGGGGGAAGAGATAAGGAAGTTGGTTATGAAAAGAGATTCCTTTTTACTTGTATAGAGCTTTATTTTTTATTTTTTATTTTTAATTTTTAGAGAGAATCAATTTTTACTGAGTTTTTCACATGGCTTTCGTTGCTCTGACACTTAGTTGTGTATGTGGGTGCTGGGGTTTGAACCTGTGTACTCACACATGCTGGGCAGCACTGTAACCGCCGAGCCACCACTTCAGCCCTGTATAGAGCTTTGTTAACATCAGCTGCAATGAGGTTAAAGGTAAGTGAGTGAGTTGTGGGCTGTCCAGGTTCTGACTGCCTCTTAACTCTATTTAGTAATATCTTCACAGTTTTCAAGGTACTATCATAGCTGGTATTTATTTAGATCTTCACAGTAACCTGGAACATTAAGAGATTATTGTCTCTTTTTTGCAAATTAGGAAACTAAGCAAAGGGTTAAGTTCAAAGTTGAAGGATCATCCCAGGTCTTTCAGCCCCAAGCTCAGCACCGCCACCCCCCAATATTCCAACCATGTCATGCTGCGTTAACTCTCATGCGGTGTCAGATAAGCAAGGCAAGATGGTAGCTGACTGGACTTGCTACTTCTTTCATTTGGTAACCAGGTGTTCACGATCTAGGTTTGCCGCTTGCTTGTGACTGGGAAAATCATTCACTTTTTTTGGCTTTGGATTCAGTGGAGAATTCTCATTTTACAAATTTCATAGAGTCCATTCATTAATTCATTTGATCACTCAATCCAGGGACATTTCCTGAGCACTGAGTCTTTGTCATTTGCTGGTGTTGAGTATGATGAGCTCAAGACCATGTTCGAGTTCAAAGACGTAATGGAAGAGAAAGTGCTTTGCAAACTCCGAATTGCTAACTAAATGTGAACTGCATCATTATTACCCCTTCTGGAATGTTTGCATCTTAAATATCAATGGCTGGAAGACAGCCAAGCTTATCATGAAAAGATGAATTCCTAATGGTGGAATTTTAGGCATTCTGGTATATATGGGTGTACTTATGGCAGAGAGTGGTTGGTAGTAAATAGCAGAGGAAATTGGAAGTGGGGAGAGTTTTTTACTTAGGAGAAATTTCCATCAACCTTCCCCCTCTTGGAAGGACGATATGCCAGGCTTGCTGTAGGAGTGGGAGCAGAGGAATTTGACTTTCTTTGTGGTGCTCCATAGATAAGCTGTGCCACTGTTTGCTACTCAATCATTAGGAGAAGCAGGGTTGCTGGTTGCTGACGAACTTGCTATGATTATAAATACTATCTTTGCTGACTCCGTCTGAACTTCAAAACTGATAATGAATATATTTTAACTTCCCACAACGAGAAAGAGGTTGCCCTTTATTGAAAACATCAATTCTCTTTGGAAGCCACAATATCCCTGATCCTGCTTTCTAAGGCCGGAAGGCTTGGTAAAAATCTGGGCTGGATTTTTAGTCACTTCATTCTGGGAGAGACCTTTTGGGAAATCCTGATGAAACATCCTTTTCTTGAACATCCGTTTCTGGCTGTGTATTAGGTCCTGGGATTTCTTATGCATTGTATTAACCCCAACTCTCTTACTTTTGCATACAGTTGTAGAGAGTGCTGGGACAAATACAATGTGTTTGAAGACCTGTCTCTCTGGTCTTGCCTGGGTCTCACTGCTGCTCTTGAGCATGCCATTCCCTTTCCCAGGTCTGTTTCTTGGATGGTTCCTCAGTCTCTGATCCCACCAACCTGAGATGCTCCTCCCACATTACTTCCTCTTTCAGTTTCCCTTAATAAAGGCTGCCATGGTATCAGGCACCATACTTAGTGCTTAGAAAGCATTAACTCTGTTCTTCATAACGACTTTGAATTGTGCACATATCCTTTCCTGTCTCACAGATGAGGAAACTGAGGCTTAGATGGTTACATGGCTCACCTGAGGTAACTCAACTGGCAAGTGAATTTAGAGTTGTCTGGTCCTTATCTCTGAGACTCTTGTGACTCTGATTCTCTGAGATACTACAGTACTTTCACACAAGCAATGATGAACGAAGGGCAGAGAGAGGGAGCAACTCAATAAATGGCAGGTGTTGTCATGCTGGGATTCTTGAACATCTATAACCCAACTGTGGTGTGTGTGCGTGCATGCATGTGTGTGTATGCGTGTGTGTATATGAGTTCGTAGAGACACAAAGCAATGTCCCATCACTCAAAAATAATTCATTCATTCAACAATATTTGTAAAGTGCCTTGCTATGGTGGCATTGTCTCAGGCACCTGAAATATTACTGTGAAAAACCAGAAAGACCTCTGCTGTCCAGAACCTTAATGGTTTGCTGAGCTAGCTAGAATCAATTAATCAACTGATATTTTGACAAAAAGAGGTAAATACTGTGGAGAAAAATGAAGGCAGTAAGAGGGTGGAGAAGAGCTGGGGGAGAGAAATTTCTAGTTCATTTTAGAATAATCAGAGAAGGTCCCACTAGTGAGGTAACATTTGAACAAAGACCTAAAACAAATGAAGACAAAAATTTTGTGGATATCCAGGAGGAAAGAATTGGAAATGAACATGTATATTAATTTTTGAAATTTCTGAGTTTCTCTTGCTGCCTTTGTGGAGTTGGGTTTCTCATGTGAGCTGAGTGTTCCCAGCTGTATTGATAACCCCCTTTATCCCTCCCTTCATTCCCTGTCTCCCTCTCTTCTCTCCCCAGAATTCTCGAAGATTTAATTTAAAATGTGTACTGATGTGGTCTGAGAGAAAGAGATGGGTCAAGTGTAAGTCCACGCTTGCCATTTCTTGAGAGTATAAGTTTCTGCTATTGGAGTGTAAGCTTCACAAGACTGAGAAATTCAACTGTTCTATTCAGGCCCAAGTGCCTAGAACAGTGCCAGACACGTTACGAATCAAGGGTGCATATTCAATGAATATGAAAGGAGCTTGGTTCAGAGTGGAACTAATAGTTTATCTGAAATATCATTTGTAAACATGTTCTCCCAGGCTGTTTTTATCTTTTCATTTCAAAAGCACCTTTTAAAAATAAATGTGCTCAGCTTTTATGAAGTTTAATCAATTTTTAAAATAGATCATGGTTTTAACATTATAGCTAAAAGATCTTTACCTAACGGTGTCAGTTTTCATTGCTGTGACCAAAAAGCCTAGAAAGGACAAATTAGGGGAGGAAAAGTTTATTTTCAGCCCATAGTGTCAGAGGTCTAGTGCATGGTGGGCCAACTCCATTGCTCTGGGCCCAAGATGAGACAGAGCATCATGGCGGAAGGGTGTGGTAGAGTGCCGTTTCATTCATGGTGGCTAAAAAAGCAAGGAGAAGAAAGGGAAGAAGTCACAGGCAAAATGAAAGCTCATAGGGCATGCCCCAATGACTCACTTACTCAAACCATGTCCCACCTGCCTACAGTTACCACCCAGTTAGTCCGTTGAAGCTAGTATAAACTGATTAGGTTATAGCCCTCACAATCTATTAATTTCACCTTTGATTATTCCTGCATTAACACAGGAGCATTTGAGGACATGTCATATCCAAACCATAACATTCTGCCCCTGGCCCCCAAATGTGCATGTCCGTCTCACAATGTAGCACATTTACTTCATTTCCAAGAGTCCTCATAACCTTAACAGCTCCATCATTGCCCAAAAGTCCAAGTCCAAAGTTTCCTCTGAGACTGAAGGCAAACTTTTGACTGTGAACACATTCAATACATAATGGCTCAGAGTAAACATTCCTTTTCCAAAAGGAAGGAATGTAATAAGCATAGGAAGAAAGGAAGGGACTAAAATAAGACCAAAACTCAGCCAGACAGAATTTAGGTACTGTAGCTCCATGTCCTGCATCTGGGGCACATGCTGGTGAGATGCTTTCTCCAAAGAGTTTGGGAAGTCCTGCCCCTTTGACTGTGCTGATTGTAGTGCTCATGGCCTCTCTCTTAGACTGGTTCTCTTCACAACCTACAGTTTTCCTCATCTGACAGAACATGGACACCTAAGTAAAAGACTCCATGACCCTCTAACTCCAGCATCCTGCATTCCTGCAGAATCAGCACCCTGTGGATGGCAACAAGGTCTGTCCCCAGCTTGAACACTAGTCAGGCCACCTTGTACCAAGGCTGCAATGGCTTCTGAGTGTTTGAATGGCTGAGCACAGAGATAAAATCCTGGGAAAACAATTTTTTGGGCATCCCTGTGGGAGCACTGTGACCATGGTTTCTTAAAGGAGTTTTCACTTCTAAATCCTTGAGCCTGTGATGGGTGTAATTTCACAAATTCCTGAGATACCCTCAAAGCAGTTTCTATTATCTCTGTGCAAAGCACTTAGCACCTCTTTAGTGGCTGTAGCCTTTTAACTACCATAGTTTCCTTGGCCCCAATTTTATACACACTTTTCCAGCCAAACTGCAGAAAAGTATGAAAAAAATCTTCCTTCTCAGCTTTCTGCTCATGATTCTCACTGTAAATTTCACTAAAAGCTTCCAGCAAAATCCGTGCCAATGCTTAAATGCTGGGCTGCTTTGACATTTTCTCCACTAGATTAATTAGTCCATTACTTTTAAATTTAGTCTCACATAGTCTTAGGACATGGACAAAATGTTGATGAATTCTTTACCAGAATGTAATGTGAATGGCCTCCAGTTCAATTTTTAATAGAGTCCCCATTCCCCATCTGAAACCTCATGAGCACAGTCTTAGCTGTCTGCATTCCTTTTGGCATTATGGTCTTCTGAACTTGCACCAGAATTTCTCATTAAGTTCTGCTAATTTAATTCTTACAAAATTCTAAGTCTTCCTAATTCTGTGTCTCCAAACTTTTGCAAACCCCTCTCATAAACTTTCCAAAGACTTCTGAATCATATGATCAGTTTGGTCATCACAACACCATTCCAAGTACCAATTTCTGTGTTAGTCAGGTTTTTTTGTCATGTCACAAAAATATCTGATAAAGACAACTTAGAGGTGGAAAAGTTTATTCTTGGCTCTTGTTTGCAGAGGTTTAGTCCATGGCAAGCCAACTCCTTTGGACTGAACCCATGGTGAGGCAGAACATCACGGAAGAAGGGCTTGATAAAGGAGTGCTACTACCTTCCTGATATCCAAGAAGTAGAGATAGGAAAGAGAAGGCGTGATGGGGAAAATGTGTGTCCATGGCATGTTCCAAGTGACCCACCTCCTCCAGCCATGCCCTACCTGCCTACAGTTACTATCTCTTCAGTCCATTTAAAATAGGATGAACTGATTAGGTTACAGTTATCATAGACTAATGATTTTATCTCTGAATATTCTTTCATTAACACAGGGGCATTTGGGGGACATCTCATACGGAAGTCATAACACTAACCCAAAGTCACAAAGATTTTTTTCCTGATGTTTCCTCAGAATCTTTTTCTAATTTAGATTTATGATTCATTTTGAATTTATTTAAAAATATGGTATGAGGTACGGATTGAACCTTTTCTTTTGTATATTGGTAGCTAATTGCTCCAGAACTGTTTCTTAATTTGAGTTGGTATGGAGAAATAACTGGGAAGTCATCAGCTGCACAAGTGAAGGCAGAGAAAAGTTCAGGTGTAAAATCACCGTGTTGGGAGTAGCAAACGATCTGGTCAAAGAACCATATAAGTTCTGTGGTTGGCTAAAGACTAACATGTGAAGGGATAGTGATAGGATTTAAGACTTTCAAGTGAGGCAAAGTCTAGACCATGGAACCTGGCATGTCCTAACATTTTCCTGGAGTGTTACAGTTGGATGTATTCTTGGAGACGACCAATTTAATTTTCTCTCAATTTTATATATGGCAGATGAGAGTCAGAAAAAGGGACATCATTTAATTTTATGCACTGATTACTACTCTGATTACTTATTTTGCTAGCCAGAATTACCCAAGATAAAAGAGGAAGTTTAAGCAACAACCATGCAAAAAAGAAACTCTGATCTGAAAGAGAAAGTGCTTTCTCTTCTATTTTTAAGCAGGACTGATTAAAAGATCAACAGCATCTTGGAGAGAGAATTCCAATGGCATGGTGACTTTCTGACATAATATTTTTGTCAGTGTCTGGGAGGAAGTTAATAAAGGTATTTTGCAAATGTACCAGAGTTGAGAGCTTGTGTAGAATGAGAGTCAGGATCCCAGAGGGTGCCAGCAGATTAAAATTCTCACCAAATTTAGTAAGATGCCATTTTAAAAGGCTAAATGCCAGCTGAGCATGGTTGTGCATGCTTGTAGACTGTAATTCCAGAGACACCGGAATTCAAGGCAGGAGAATCACAAGTTGCAGGCCAGCCTGGGCAACTTAATGAAGCCCTGTCTCAAAATAAAAAGTAAAAGAGGCATGGATGTAGCTCAGTGGGTGAATCACCTTGGGCTCAATATCTAGTACAATCCATGCATATATTCACACACACATACATGTGACTAAATGTTAAGTTTAGCAGCATATTATTATGTCTGTTGTGACACAGGAAGGGTGTCTAAGTGGATGATAGCTCACAAGAAGAAGAATAGAATCATTGTGAGCTGCATAGGGGACAAGAGCAGAGTTCCAATCCAATACTCAGCTTGGATTGGACAACCCCTGAAAAGCATTCCATTGTGTGGACCACAATTTAATATAGACATGGCTATCTACCATGGGCTCTGAAGCCAGACTCTGCAGGTTCATTTTCTAACTCTATCTCTTAGTGGCTGTGTGACCTTAGATAAGCTACTTCACTTTCCTGCATAACTTAAATTGCTTTATCTGTAAGATAGGAATAGCAATGAGGTCATAGCTTGTGGTAAAGTGTAAATGGGAGAACATAGAAAGTTCTTAGTATGTGCTGCGTAGGAATTAGGTCTAGTAGTTATTTACTTTCCATTTACTGATAACTGTGTGGGACCTTATGATAAATATTCTTTACACATTATCTCAATTAATCCTCATAATAATCTTACCAGGTAGACCTTTTGTCTACATTCTGCAGATGTCAATGTTGAGGTTCAAAGGATTAAGCACGTAGTTAATTCACAGATATCCTGGAAATGACACTCACAGAATTGAACTCTAGGACCACCTGACTCCAAGTGGATCTTTTCCATTACCACATTGCCCTGTCCTTTGAAGTTAATTCCAGGTAGGATAGTTAATGACAGGATAGTTAAGAGTCCAAAACCATCTCATGAAGGATGATGGAGAACTGGGGGTGCGGGTAGGGGTAATTGAACCTGGAAAACAGATATCATATGACAAGGAATCAGACTTGTTCAGGGTGGAAGTCATCTTTATCCAGTGAAGATAAATTTCCCCCCAATCTAACAATTAAGTTCTCTAGAGATGAGATGGGCAGGTTGGTGCACTCATGAATTTCCCATTGCTGGAGGTGTTCAAGATCAGGAGGTAGAATTCCAGAAGTTTAGGCACTAGACATGTATTTGAAATAGATTTTTTTTGTATGTGTGATGCTGGGGATTGAACCCAGGACCCTGTGATCACGAGTAAGTAGATGCCTTTTAAAACTACTTGGAATCAGCATATTATAGTGATATGGCTTCATCAATGTTTATAGCAGCTCAGTTTACTATAGCTAGATTATGGAACAACCCAGATGCTCCTCACTTGATGAGTGGATACAAAAAATTGGTACTTATATACAATGGAATACTACTCGGCCATTAGAGATGACAATATTATGGCTTTTGCAGCCAAATGGATGGAAATGGAAAGAATTATGCTAAGTGAAGTATCCCAATCTCAGAGACTCAAGGGCCGAATGGCTTCTCTCATCTGTGGAAGCTAGAATACATCGGGAAGCAGTATGTTAGATGGCTAAGCTAATAATAACTTCAAATTGTATGATTCTCAACAATATAGGGAGATGACTTCCTAGATTACTTGGAGGGAGCTGTGGAGGAGGGAGGGTGTAGGCAGAACTCCTAGGAGACTGGAGAGTGGGAATATGGGGGAATCATTTCAGAAGGAGATCTCTGCCCTCCACGAGATATCCATTTAACCAGGAGTTCTTCTGGGGGAAACAGCAACAGGGGGAACCAAAGCTGGGCATCCATGATATGGCATTAGCCCTGGATAACTAAGTATATATACATTGGTTCTTGGATGTTTGATAATGTTTCCCCCTCAATTGTATCTCTATATACATCTAATAAAAGTTAAAAAAATTTTATTATATAAAAAAACCTACTTGGAATACAAAATTGTCTGGCCTCATCTTTAAACCTGGTATCTTGGTTTTTAAAGTATTTTTGATGATATTTATATTTCCTGATTCTAAAGGGCATTGCGAGGGTTAAGAAAAAAGTGCTCATTAAGCACACCAAGATTCGGAGAAGAAACACACTATTTTAAGATAAACTATTATTATAACACTATATGTAATTGCCAAGTGGATAATGGAACCAAGAATCTGCTAAACTCATGTACATAACAAACTGTGATAATTTCTTAGAACCAAATGTGTTTATTGCATGTGCCCAAGTATTGTAGCCCATAATTGCTATTACATCCAATTCCTAATTGCAGAGCAAATGCTCACAAATTATTTGGAAGTTTCAAAAACAAAGCGCAACAAAAATGAAAGCAATTTTACAAAGGATTTGGAGCTTACTGCAAGAGTTTCCTAACAAGCAAATGCTGAAATTTCTAGTGTTGGGGTAGAAAGTTGGTTACTGGAAAAGGATAGAAGCAGAGGCCTCACAGGAAATGGCGATGGTCCCTTCAGGGTTTTGGTGTAGGAGAGTCTCTGTGGCCCTTGTCCATTTCCAGTTTGTTTCTCCAGCCAATAACATTGGCATATTTTTGTCAGTTGGGCCAATGAGACTTAATTGCCTGCTAATTTTGTACTGGATTGAATTAATTTCAAGCCCAAATTAATTAAAGCAGATGAAGCTCCTGTTATCTATTATGCATGAGCTTGTTAGAATAGGAGGAAGCACATTAGTTGCATCAAGGATATTACATTGTTTTAATGAACTTCTGTTTGATAACCATGGAAGGTACTCTTGGGGAGTCCAAGATGGTATCTCCAATTTGAGAAGGCTCTGGTTTGCTTTGAATCATGGACTTAAACTTTAAAGTAAGAGGTAGTAGGGGTTGGGGGGCAAAAGGCAGGGGTAGATTTGCACACTAAATGAAAACATTTATGTTGCAAATGAAGCCTTTTAGCTAGTGGGTTTCTGAGTACAATGGGCAACTTACTAACCCACATGGAGACCAGCAAGGTCGACCATGGAGGTCGACGACCGGGGTCAAGGAATGGGTGATGGCAATGAGACGGAGGTTTCTCAAAGTGACCACTTCAATGTTTGCCTCCTGTGTGATTCTTGACCAAGGCCAGCATGCAGTAAACGGTGACAGGCATGAAAATGGCATGGCAGTGTTCTATGGGTGATGTGGCTCTTTCCAGCTGCCAGAATCTGGTCCTTAGGACACCTATTCCCCCTGTCAAGATGTCTATTAGAAATCTACCCCAGAAGTGGTTTGTTTAAAATCACACTTTAAAAAAACAAAATGAGAGGGCCTAATGGGAGTGACAGAATGGGTAACTCGCAGAGGGGTGCCCTGGGGTGAATGAATGCAGTTCGTGTTGGTAGGTTTCCATGCCACTAACTCCAAGTGGGGCCCTGTTGGACTCTCCTTGTTATTCTTCACCAACAATGTGACAAAATCCTTTCCCCAGGGTATTAGTCTTTGTCCAGGGAGATAATCGCCCAACCTGGTTTTCAAGTCTGGACCGAGTCCGGATCCATTCTGTTGACTGTGGAGATAATGGTCACACTCGGGCTGGCTCAGAGGAAATCTTTTTTGAGTGTTGGCTATCTGTCAGATGCTGAGCCAGGTGCACGATTGAGCATGTGAGGTTCCTGTACTTGGAAAGACTTGAATTTCATCAAAGGATCTTTCTGGGGCTGGGTAGGAGGACAGGAGACAGGGAGAGTAGCTCATCATAGACACGGTGTGCTCCTGATTACCTGCCAGAACTGTCAAAGGCTGACAATTACCTGGATCTACAGAAAGGACCCAATTCTATATACTTTGCTCCTCTATCAGCCATAATTAGCGACTTGGGCTTGAGGGAATACCCACAGAGTGAGGAGGAACAGTGACCCAGCATTAGTTGAACATCTACTAGGTACCAAACCTTCTCGTCTCTCTGTCTCCTGACCCCCAAGGGAGGAGCCAGTTCTATTTTTCTGGAAGCCCCTGTTGCAAATGAACAAACTGAGGTCTAGCAAGGGGGAGTCGGCTGGCTGGCAACTCTTGGATAAACTTTCCGTGTTGATGTGAAATTCTGACGTCCAAAGCAGCAGAAAGGAGTGTACAACTTTGAGGTGAAGGGACAGGAAAAGCAAGAAGGGAAGAGGGGAAGTGAAGAGGAGCATATGTGTGTGTCTGCTGGAGGTGGAAAATAGCACTCCAGATCTGTCCTGCTGCTGGGGAGTGGGGGGACCTAGAAAGCAGATGTGCCTAACGGGTGGTGCTGTGGACCATGAGGAAGGAGAGGCAGATGGGGAAGATGAGGTTCTGTGGAATGATTCTGAAGGCACACCTCCAGCACACATCTTCTGAACAGATTCAGTTGCTAACTGAACACATAAGGGTGGAGTGGGGACAGTGGCGAGGACAGAGACAGAGAAGGGGACAAGCAAGGAAAATGGAACTCAGAGTCAGCATGGGCTCAGGATCCCAAGGTAACATAAGGACTTGGCTACTATTTACCCTTTATCTTTAGGAGCATCTTATCAATACTCTATAGTGCTGAGTGTTTAGAAAAATGATCCTATGTTAATGATATCTCAATACATTCCGATAATAACCATGCTTGTTAATGTTTGGGGAACACTTGCTGTCATTTAGCCTTCTCAAAGCCCTCTCTTGCAGAAGTTGAAACCAAAGCTCAGTGATAACACAGAGGAAGCAACCCAAGATCCTTGCTGTAACCATTGGACTTTACAGTCTTCCTCCTGGGACTTGTGAATGATCCTCATTCTGATTGGTTTATGAACCTGTCACTCTTGCCAAACAAGCAGATTACAGTGATTGGACAGCCTCAAACAGGAGTGCTATTTATACTTTCATTCATTTGTTCATTCATTCAGGAAAGGCTTTTAAACTTCCTGTGTGTATCAGGTAGAGTGTTAGTCTCTGGAAGTAGAGTGATCAGCAAAAGACCTATGGTCACTGCCCTCAAACTGTTTACAACCTAAAGGAAGAGACAGACAGTAAGGAAACAACCACGGATACTAATGCATAGTCAGTGTGCACGTTGTTATTTGTGGTGAGCAGGTGCACTGGGGATTCAGGGAAGTCCTTAAAGAAGTGGTGTTAGCTGAGCGCAGAAGGTGGGTAAGAGACCTCAGGTGATGGGAGGCAGGGAAGGGCTGGGGGGAAGCGCTGGGAGGAAGGGACAAGGGCAGAGGCCTGAGCTGGGAGGAGGCAGTACCTGTGGACTAAGGCATGGCTTCAGTGTCCACAGGGACCAGTCTACCTAGGGTTCCAGGCTATACCAAGACACTTTGCCTTTGCTCTCAGAGTGAAAAGCTGATGGAAGGCTGTCAGCAGAGGGATGATGGAGATGCACTGCCAGCTTGTGGGGAGTGAGAGCTGGGAGGGAGCAAAGTGGGTGAGGAGCGTGAGCAAGGAGTGACTGTTAGTCCAACAAAAAGATGGTGGCATCTTGAGTAAGGCTAGGTGGGGGATGGAGTAAGAGCATGGATTCAAGAGATGTGGGTTCCATGGATGCCTGGAAGGAATCGCAAGGCCATAGTGTGATCTGGGGCCCAGAAGAGAGGTTGTACAGAGTGCATTTAATACCAGTGGTGGTGCTCACTATTGGCCGGGATGATAACTCATACCCAATTGCTTCGAAGTGCTTTGGTCACAGAGAGGTGCCAAAAAGAATGTCCAGCAAATAGATAATTTCTGGTGTGTGTGAGGGAGATAGGATAAAGGAAAAAAAAAACACTTACAGTGCTTTGGTATTGGGCATTGGTCCTCTGCCTGCCTCTGCTTGCTTGGACAGGGAAGGGGGTATCAGGAGTGGAAGGAATCACCTTCCAGAAAGACCTGGCTTCTGATGTGATTTGATAGTAGGTGGTGGAAGTCCCTGGGTTGCCTGCCTGTCTTCTGCCTCTACTTCTTCATTGTGGTATGAAGGATTATGAGGAGGTAACCCCCAGAGACCCTGCCCCCATTGAATCAGAGGTGTCTTAAAATACACACCATCTCTGCCAGCTCATGTCATGTGACCCAGCATCACAGGCAGGCTCAGCCTGGAGACAGGAGGTGGAGGAGGCAGTGGATCAGTGGTGTATGAACTACATTTCTACTTTCGAGAAGTTAACCTCCTGGAGTCCGAGAGCAAGTGAATACTCCAAAGAAACAGCTTATGCACCAAATATCAGTTCAACCCGACTCTGTGCTTAAGTACAAAATAGAACAAAACAAACAGATGACATGTCACACTGGAAAACTCACAGGCAGAAGTGCAGAGCAACAGAGAATGGACATCACTGCTGATAGCCACTGACAGTTTGAGAAAAGCATCAACCTCTGAGTTTCAGTTTCTCCGGCTATAAAATTGGGATGAAGTTTTTGTTTTTATCTTCCAGAGTTGTTGCACTGATGACTTGACACAACGAGAGTAGTGAGGACTTGGAGCCCAGCATACAGTGAGATTCAGTAAAATCACCCTTGATATGAGTCTATATTGAGCACTTGCCATGGGCTGGGAGCCATTTAAAACTGGGGGTCTATGACCAAGACAGAGGAGGACCCTGCTCTCATGGAATTCCCTTGTAAGTGGGGAGAGATAAACAATGAACAAATATGCAAAAACAAACCAGAGAATGGAGTGATACTGTGACGAGAATGAAGCAAGATTATGGGTGTCTTAGTCCACTTTCTGTTGCTGTAATGAAGCACCTGATTGAGCAGGTTATATAGTTTATAAAGAAAAGAGGTTCAGTTTGGTTTATGATTCTGCAGGCTGAGAAGTCCAAGACTGTGGTGCTGACCTCGGCCTAGCCTCTGGGGGAGGGACTCATGGGTGGACAGCCACCTGGACCCATTGAGAAGAGACAAAATACAAGTGGTGGACTCCGTCTGTAACAACTGCTCTCATGATAACTAACCCAGTTCCGTGAGAATTAATCCAGGCCACAAGAAAGACACTGATCTCTCTCAATGACCGCATCACCAATTAGAGGCCCCTACAAGGGCAATCAGTTTTCAGTATGAGACACATAAAGGACAAACCACATCAAAACCACAGCATCGGACTCCTTTAAATTGGGTGTGTATCTGATTTAAGTTGAAACTCAGTGGATGAGGAGGAGCCAGTTGGAAGGGTTAGAAGGAAAAGTCCCCAGCCTGGCACAAAAGCCAACTAGCATCTTACTCTGGGAGCAGTGGGAACCCATGGGAGATTCTAGGTAGGGGTGTGACCCAATCCAGTTTGCAGTTTCATAAGGTCACTCTGGGTCCTGTAAAAAGTCCACATGGGAGGAACAGTAAAGAAAGTCTGTGGAGACCAATGAGGAGGTTGTGGTCAAATGTTTGACAGATGGGCATGGTTGTTTGCATTCAAGTCTCCATGTCTCTAACAGGGTGACCTTTCAGCATTTTCTGTCAGAGGGTGGGATTTGTTGCTTCACACCTTAAATTTTGCAGAACGTGACTTGCTCTCTTCATTGGAATGGGTTGGTGGTTGCAGTATGCTGAAGCTTATGTCTCAAAAGAACCCAGTGCATTATTCAAAACTGACCCAACAGCTACATAAGCAAGCCTGGCCTGACCTGCTAGGGTAAGCCAAATGGAGCCAAGAGTGGTATCCTAGCCGAGGTCATCCAAGACCAGCTAGTCCCTAGCCAAACTCAGCATCACACTGCAGACCAGAAGAGCCACCCAGCTGAGCCCTCCTCCAACTTCTGACCCTCAACACCCTGAGCTGCATAACTGATTTTGTTCTAAGCTATTAAGTTTTTGATGGTTTGTTACACAGCAAGAGCTAACTGATACAGAAGCTACTGAGGTTGCTCTGGCTAAAGATGATCGTGACTTGGACCATAGTGACTATGGAATCATGTGATGTGATTTCTTGTATGTTTTGGAGCTAGCGTTGACAGGATTTGGTAGTTGACTATGAAAGTGTGAGAGGAAGCATAAAGGAGAAAGGGGCAGGCCAAATGAAGAGAGCAGCAGCCAGAGGCAACACGGCCTCCAGGTTGAGAGAGGGAGCATCAGTTCTAGATGGTTTCCTCATTTCCTGACTTCCCACGGGCATGAAACAAGACAGCGTAGTCCAATATCAGGCATACCCATTGAGTAGCGGCCACCTATTGGAATCTGGGGATAATAATAATAATAATAATAGTAATATCAATGTTAATATGCATATAGTAATTCATTCTGTGTATCAGGCATTGTAATAAGAAATTCACAATTTAATAACAAGTTGAATCTTAATCAACTTATAAAATGGGCATAGCTAGTATTCCTATTAAACTAATGAGGAAGGAGGAAAGGAGAAGTTAAGTCCTTTGTTCAGTATCACACAAGAAGTAGGTACCAAACCCAGAATATCAACCCTAAGTCCGACCTCAGAGTCAGGCTCTTAATCATCTGCTCAAAATAAGCTGAGATGATCACTTTGAGAAGGAGCCGTCCAGTGCAGGGACAGAAAGGAAGGGATTCCGTGCGATGCAGTGTGTGCTGTGGCACAGGCCTCGTCCGCAAGTCTCAGGGAGTGATGCCCTCGGCATTGCCAGGCCCATGGTCTCAGCAGCAAATGAACGCTGTCATCACAGCAAGAAAGCAACCGGAAGAGGTAGAAGAATGTGTGTGTGTGTGTGTGTGTGTGTGTGTCTCAACAAAGCTTCATTTATGAGACAGATGGCAGCCCAGTTTGGTCTGCAGGCCACAGCTGGCTGACTTCTGCTCGAGAGTGAAGAAGAAAAAGAGGCCCCAGCCAGACTCAGGGGAATGGGTGTGCGTGGGCAGAGACTCTCACCCGGACTTTGACTTAAAAGGCAGCACTGGAGAGGCGGACAGGAGAGAGGGAGAAGCGGGTACCAGGCAGAGGGCACAGCACAGGACAAGGTCCAGAGAGGAGCCCAGAGGTCACCAACAGGAAGGGCAGTGCTGCTGGGGCACAAGGTCCAGGGGGAGCAGCAGTGTCTGTCAGAGGAGTGGGTGCCCAGTGCTCAGGTCCCCTGCTGAACTCGGGGAGGCGCTGAGTCCTGCCCTGCCTTGAACCAGGAAGATGACTTCCTCCGGAAGCAGTACTACTGTGGCTGTGGGGCCCAGGGAGAAGACGACCAGGGCCAGGCTCAGGGGTGTAGGAGTCCAAGTCAGAGGGGGCCAGCAAGCTTGGGAGCAGGCAGGACTGAGGAGGGAGGGGAGAAAGGAAAGGGCCGAAGTTTAAAAAAGCAAGCAGGGCAGAGGGCAGAGAGAGGAGACTGCTCATGCTACCTTCTACCTCTCCCCAGCTCACTGTGGACAGCAGCACTGTTGGGAGAGCATTTCCAGGGAAGAGAAAGGCCCTGATTTACCTGAAACTGAGCATTTGGTTTTATTTCTTCTTTTGTAAGTGAAAAGCAAATACCCCAGGCCTCCTGCGGCCCCCCGGGGGCTGGAAGGGCATGCAATGGGCTCTGAAGGCTAGCTGGTCCAAATCAGAGAGCCGGGGCCTGGATCTGCCGCTGGGGTGCAGAGTCATCGGTAAGATTTTAAGTTGCCTGCGTGGGAGCTAACACTGTCAGCAGAGATGTCGTCAGCTGTGAAGGACACTGGGTGATTACGTATATCTACATAGCCAAATACGTAAACAGACTCTTAAATTGAAAGTAGCTCCACATCCTGGCTTAGAGCTCTCTGTGCCCATACCGCTGGGGGCTGCCTGCTCAAGCCATCATCATTTTAGAATCGCTGGCATTATTTGATATCCTTTTGATTGCTCCATTTGCCGGAAAATGCATATAACTTGGGTCAGGAAAATAAACTATTTTATTATTATTTTTCCCTAAAAGGGTCTCGATTGGATAGAAGTCTTGTGTGTTGACAAGAAAATAATCATCAACTTCTGTTCTCCACAGTCTGGGTGTTTTATTTATTTTTGGAGACTTAGTTTCTGCCTGTGAGTTTCAGGATTGACAAACCTAGTAGCAGGAATGAAGGCATTGGGGGGGAAATTGGCTTCCGATCCACCAGGTACAGCTGGGAAATATGTTAACTAACTGTCACCCAATTTGCAAACATGCCTTGATTGTTCCAGATAACAAGGCTGCACAGGTTGGGGGTGACGAGCTGCTTGACACCTCTTTGACTATGAGAAATCAAGGGTGCTTGCAGAAAAGAAGTGACGGAGCCGTACAGTGTTGCTTAAATTACCTGAGGCACTGAAATTGTACTTGAAATAGGCTCCAGCGATTCCATCGGATTCCGATGAGCTCCTCAACTTTCCTAGCAGGTGACTCAGGGACCGCTATGGTGGGCAGAGCCTGGTACAGTGAAATAAGTCCCCTGGGTGTGATCAACTCTGTCTTTGGAGCAGGGTACCTTGCTTCTCTGCCCTGGGCTCTTTAATAGACCTGCTATGAGATCCTGATAAAACCATAGAGGCTGAATGAAAGATGGAGTTGTTGTTGGGGGAAAAGACAAAATAAACCCTCCAGCTTTGCTTATTTTTAGTCGACTTAAAACCCTTCACTTTGCAGGTCACACATCTGGACAACACACTGCTTTCCCATTGGGTCATGGCTTTGACCGGATGTGTAACTGTGTTGGTGCGGTTGTCTAGGCTACTTTTCAGGGACTTGAAGGCTGCTTTCATGGACAGGTCATTGGACCTACAGATGTCTGATGGGCATCTGTCACCATTGCTGTCTTAACTTTTGCACTAGGTTCGACTTGGCCCTGCCCATGGTTGTGTCACTTGCCTGTTGATGCTGGCATGCATTTGCTTCTCCCCACCCTTGTGTTTTTTTTTTCAGCAGCTTCTGTGACCAAGCATCCCACATCCTTCAATCCCATCACACAGCCCAGGTGGAGCCACAAGGCCAGGATGTGCGCAGGGTGCCGGCGACGAGTACAAGTTGGCCGACCACGTGAGGGTTCAAATCTCATGCAAGAAGAGGCATCTCTTGGAGCAGTGCCCTGGCTGGTGGAAACTGCCAACCCCTAGCCCACCAGAGGTGGTCAACAACGCTTGTGTCTCCTTTTGTTTGGAGAGCAGCTTGGTCCCTTCATCAGTGCTTTCCCTACTTGCTGAAGCCCCCAATTACTCCACTTTTGGATGAAACCCCAGTCAAAGGCTTGCTTGTGTGTGTGCTCAAAACACCTGGCTCCATTTCGTTTCCACTGTTCCCAGGCCCAAAGAGCCCATCTCGGGATCATCTGTGCCCCGGAACCTCTTTTAGGGGCTTAGCACAATATGAAACATGAAGTCCCGAGGAGGAAGCAGCCCTGCCCTTGGAGCTGGACCAGGTATGGGGACTTCATTTAATGTGGGGGGAAATGAAGAGCTAATACCATGAAGGTCACAAATGGATGCAGATGAATGATTAGTGTCAATTAGAATTTCATCATTAATTGGGGAATATTTATTGAGTGTATAACATAGGGCGATACGGTTCTGAGTTCCGAAGTCAGAGTGCAATAAATAACAAAACTGAGTAAAATAAATAGTATACTCGGAATTATCAGGGGAGGGAGGAACTAACCTGGGACGGGGAGCTCTGTGGGAGGTGGAGTTTAGATACGGTGGTCAGCAAAGGCCTTGCTGAGAAGATGGGAGTTGAACAGGGCCCTGGACATGTGAGGGGGGCGTGTCCATGGGTGAGGGGGAGGGAATAGCAGATGTAAAAATCTTAACCACAAAAATAATGATGCTCAGCTAACTGGGATAGCAGTGGCTTTCAGAATGTCTAGAACAGCAGCAGGAGCACCACCTGAAGCTTTGTCCTGTCCCAGAGCTTCTCAGGGGTGAAGCCCACAAGGGGTGCGCGTGTGTGTGTGTGTGTGTGTGCGTGCGCGTGCGTGCATATTACACATATTTTTGCAGTAATTTACCTACTGCAAGATGCAATGCTTTAGTGTGGATTTTAATAAACTTCTATCATGTAACAGGATGATTAAGATATAAAACAGTTCCATCTTTCCCCCAATTCCCCTTCCTATCTATGTTCTGTGCCCCGAAAACTGTCTGCCTCTGATCTGTTTTCTGACTCTCTGCTTTTGCCTCTCAGTTCATGTTTTCACAAGCACTCCAGTTGATTCTGATTTATGCTACGGTCTAAGAACTGCTGCATTATGTCAAATCTTCAACTTCAGAAGGCATTTATGATACCCATTTTACCTATAGGAGCTTCTCCTTAGGGCCTCTCAAGAATTCTAAATTGCCCTTTCTCTATTACGACAAAAAGTGCCACCTCCTATATTCAGTCTTGGGCGAGGGTTGTCAAAACACACATGTAGTAAATATATATTAAAGCATTTTTATAAATAAAATGTGTGCTGTAAAAAATTGCTGACAAGTAAATGCTTTTACTGTTCATTACGGCTGAAATATAATCCATGGCTCGTAAAAAGCAAAAGCTTTTATCAATTACTTAAAGTATTAGAGTACTGTTCCTTTTTTCCTTCCAAATATATCCCTCCATGCTACGGACAGACTTTCTTTGATTAAATTCACATGGAAAGATTTTCAGCATATTTGCATTATATAAAAGCATTCTGCAATAATTAAAACAATGCAGAAGTTTAAAGACTAAAAGTGTGTCTCCTAACTTCTGATTCTACCATAAGGGGTAATCTCCCATTGTTCTACCCCCAAAGAGAGATTATTTGGGGGTAGAACTCTTTAAAGTGTGGCATGTAAATTTTTTTTAGATATAGAAATCTGTTATGGTTTGGATATGAGATGTTCTCCAAAAATTTATGAATGTTCAGAGGTGAAATGACAGTATTATGAGAGCTGTAGCCAAATCAGTGGATTAACCCATTCATTTGTTAGATTAATAATTTTACAGGAATACTGTAGTGGGTGGTGACTCTAGGCAGGCAGGATGTGGCTGGAGGAAGCCGGTCACTAGAAGCAGGCCTTTGGGGTTTGTATGTTGTCCTTGGTGAGCAGAGCTCTCTCTCTCTCTCTCTCTCTCTCTCTCTGTTTCTTGGTTGCCACAACCTGAGCAGCCTTTGCACCCCCTTCCACCATGATGTGATGTCCCAGGCAGTCAAGTTGGCGGCTCATGGACTGAAACTCTGAAAGGGTGGGCTAGAATAAACTTCCCCCTCTAACTTTTTTTTTTTTGAGGAGAAGAAACAGAGAAAGACAGACGAGAGAGAGAGAAAGAATCAATTTTTATTGAGTTTTTCACATGGCTTTTGTTGCTCTGACACTTAGCTGTGTACGAGGGTGCTGGGGTTTGAACCCGTGTACTCACACATGCCAGGCAAGCTCTGTAACTGCCGAGCCACTGCTCCAGCCCCTCTAACCTGTTCTTGTTGAGTATATTTGTCACAACAATGTAAAGCTGACTTAAACAACATCCATACACAGAGAGGAGACCATGTGCTTTTGTATCTTCTAAGGAACAGCTGATAAGCCATAAGTATTTACTAAGCATTTTTCTATTTGACATGATTTGCCCTTGAATTTAGGTCTCCAGCAGTTTCATACAGGAATCAGAAAAACTAATTTGTATAATCATTAGTGTATTGGATTAAAGGTATCACTGAATTTAAAAGAATGTAAAGGACATTTCTGAAGTCCCCCCACAAAAGGGATGTGAAAAGTCTAGTGAGAATCATTGTATTCTTTTTCCTTCTCCATTAGGAAGGGATTGGATTTTAACAGCTGTGTGGAAATAAAATATGTGACTTGGCTCCCTGAGAGGGTTAATTGGAAGGATGCACCTGCTCAGGTATGACTTTCGAATGCCTACATCCTCAGGGGGAGCGTATATAAGGAAATTGTGCCAAGCTGCATAAGGAGATGACCAGGAAAATGTTTATCTGGGCTTCTGCTCTGCGTGAGAAATCTCCCGTGAGAAGTTGTGACTATGGAATTCATGTAAGTTCAAGGTTAACATTTGTGCTACCTATGTGTACTAGGTCCTCTCCAGCTAAGAAATTATGTAAGTGATTTTGCCATGCATGAACAGATCTTTTGGCAGGAAATGCTCACCAGCTACACAGCGTAAGGTTACTGCAGATAAATTCCCACTGCTGGTGAGTTCACAATGAAAAATTCCAACACGCACAGCACACCATGGGAGACAGCAGACACAATCAGCAAAGCAATTAGGACCTTGCACACTCTATATCATTATTCTCTTAGATGGCAATTATTAAATGTTTTAAAATGATTAAACTTACAAAAGAAAAAGAAAACAAAAATGGGTTTAAATTTTTTTTCAAGTAGCTGTATTAAGGAATGTCACATATTATATAATGCACCTGCTTGAAGTGTGCAATTCAATAGATTTTAGTGTGTCTTCAAAGTTGTGCAACGAATGCTTCAATCAAGTTTAGAACATTTTCATCACCCTGAAAAGAAACTCTGTGTCTTAGCCATCACTCTTCCTTTCTCTAGTTCCTCCAGCCTTAGATGAACACTAATCTACTTCCTGTCTCTGTGGACTTGTCATAGGAATCAAACAATATGCATTCTTTCATGACTGACCTTTTCCACTTAACATGTTTTCAAAGTTTGCCCCTATTCTAGCAAATACCACCACTCCATTTGTTATGACTGGATAATATTTCATTGTGTGGTTAGACTGCATTTTGGTTATACATTCATCAGTACATGGACTTTTGAATAATGCTAATATGAATATTCATGTTATTATATGGCTGTATGTTTTAATTTTTTTTGTATGTATGTAGGAGTGGAATTTTTGTAGTTGTATTTGATCTAAAGATATTCCCTTATAATCCTAATTTGCTAAATATTTTAATCATCATTAATGAGTTTTGAGTTCCATAAAATAATTTTTGTATTTGTTGATATGAACATCTTTCTCTCTTCTTCAAGTTGTTAGTTGATGAATTATTTCATTATTTTATTTATTTTTTTACTTTTTTGTAATGAGGGGTTGAATCCAGGGCTGCTTAACTACTGAGCAACATCTCCAGCCCTTTTTGATTTTTATTTTGAAACAGGGTGTTACTAAATTGCTTAGAGCTTTGCTGAGTTGCCAAGACTGGCTTTGAGCTTGGGATCCCCCTATCTCAGCTTCCCAAGCTGCTTGCATTACAGGTATGTGGCATCAAGCATGGCTTATTAGGTGAATTATGTTTTGAGGTATTTTTCTTTTTTCGTGTACATACGCATCCTGATAAAACGGTGACACCCCAAAGATTCTTTTTATGTTTTTAAGTCATAGTAGATTTAAAAAGTAAAATAATGCAACTTCTAAAAGTGAAGAAAATATGCTAGATGAAAAAATATCAGTGGTTGAATTAGTCAGTGAATTAGATTCAATTGAAGAGAGAATTAGTGAAATAGAACTGTGTTTGAGGAAATTATGCAGGTGCAACATACAAAGACAAATAAAATATATCAAATAAAAATTAAGAAAAATCAGAATGAGTGAGAGAGTTCAATATACAACAGGAAAGAATAAAGAATAAAAGGGTGCCACATTTGAGGAGTTAATGCTTGGGACTTCAACTGAATCTATGAAAGATACAAATTCTCAGTTTAAGTGAACACAACAAATGTTGGGCATAAAAATTTAAAAAATCTTCACCAAGACATATAATGGAATAAAGAAAAAGGCTCCTGAAGAGTATCTGTGTTTTGATTTGATGCTTGAATGGTAATTCGGTAATACAAGCATTACTCGTAGGCTGTGATCCCCCCTCATTTTATGTATTTCTTTACACATTGAATGTGCTGTGGTAAAACCTATAGTCAGCCTGTTTGGGTTCTTTTGATTTGTCTCTCCTCTACCGGTTTGGTTTGATGAGTAGACAGCTTAATCTTTCTTGTAAACATTCCTGATGTCCTTTGGTATCATTGAGCAGAGGCATTAAAGGCACAAAGTTTTAAAATTTTTTCTTTTTTTAAAGAGAGCGCGCGCGCGCGAGAGAGAGTGTGTGTATGAGAGAGAAAGAATAAATTTATTTATTTTTTCTTCTGGCCTTTATTTCTCAGACACTTAGCTGTGTATGTTGTACCGGAGTTTGAAATCAGGTCTTTGTGCATGCTGGGCAAGTACTCCAACCGCTAAACCACCCAGTGCTCAAGTCCCTTTAAATTTATTTTTAAAATTATCATATAGTAAAATTGATCTTTCTTGGTAGCACATTTCTATGCTTTTTTGACAGTTACCTATATAGATTTCTGTAATCACCCCCACAATCAGGACACAGAATAATTCCACTAACCTACAAACCTCCCTTTTACTCTCTTTATCCTCACATCTTTCCTCACCACTAATATTGGTCAAACACAGACCTGCTCTCCATCAGCATAGTTTTCTCATTCCAAGAATGTCATACAAGCTGGGTGCAGTGGCTCACACTTGTAATCCTGGCAATTTGGGAGGCTAAGGCAGGAGGATCACAAGTTCAAAGCCAGCCTCAGTAACTTAGTGAGGCCCTAAGCAACTTAGGCCCTGTCTCAAAATAGAATATAAAAAGGGCAGGAGATGTGGCTCAGTTGTTAAGTGCCCCTGGCTTTAATCCCCAATATCTCTCTCCCCATCGCCCCCCAAAAAGGAATGTCATATAAATGAAACCATATGGTATGTTCTCTTTTGAGTCTTTTATTGCTCAGTACAATGCTTTTAGATTCATCCAAGTTGTTATATATTAATCTATTCCTTTTCATTCCTCAGTAGTATTCCATTGCATGGATGGAATGCCGTGTGTTTATTCATTCACCTGTTGAATGGCATGTGCATTGCTTCTGAATCAGGGTGTTTGTGAATAGAGAAGCTATAAACACATTTATAGAATTGTCTGAGCATAAATTTCCATTTCTCCAGGATAGCTACCTCAGAGTGCAATTACAGGGTCATATGGTAAATATATTTAGGCTTATGAGAAACTGCCAAAACATGTTCTGTAAGGTCTGTACTGTACCTTTGTGCATTCTAAGTGATAATGTTGGGTATGTTTTGTTTCTCTGCATCATCAGTACTGGTAGCGTTTATTTTTTTCTGTTTGTTGGCCTTTTGCTGTTATAATAGAAGTATAGTGATACATCATCATTGAGGTTTTCTATTTCCCTTATGGCTAACGACTTGGACATCTTTGGTGGATGAAGTGTCTGTTCTCATCTTTTGCCCATTTTTAAACTGAGTTGTTTACTTTGACTTTTCCTTGTGTATTCTTTATGCAAATTCTTCATCAGAAAATCAACTTAAAAATATTTTCTTCCAGTCTATGGAGTCTCTTTTCAATCTTTCAGCAATATCTTTTGTAGAGAAAAAGTTTTCTAGTTTTCATAATTAATCTTTTTTTAAAGGACTATTCTTTTGATGTCATATCTAATAACTGTTTGCTTAACCAGCTCACAGATATTTTCTTCTGTATTTTAGTCTAAAAGTTTTACAGTTTTATATTTTATATTTAGATCTGTGATTCTTTCTGAGTTAATTTCATGTGTGTTGCAAAGTATAGATTTTTTTTGCAAATGAATATTTAGATTACAACTGGATTCCTTTTATGCAGTTGTTGAAATTCAATTTTACATATTTGTGTGGGTCTGTTTCTCCATTCTTTATTGTGTTTCATTGATCTATGTGTCTATTTCTCTACAAATTCCACCCTGTCTTGGTTACTATAGCTGTACAAAGTCTTAAAATCAGATAGGGTGAGCATTCAATTTCCTTCTATTTAAAAATTAATTTAACTCTTCTAGTTCTATTGCATTTTTCCATAAAGTTTTGAGTCAGCTTATCTATCTACAAAAAGTTCTACTGGGATTTTGTTTGGATTTGTGTCAAATTTATAGATCAATTTCAAGAGGACTGACATCTTTATTATACTGAGTCTTCTAATCCATGAACACTACATGCCTATTTATTCAGGTCTTGCTTGATTCCTTCTGTTACCTTTTTTTATTGTAGTTTCACCGTATGGATCCTGTATGTGATTAGTTAGATTTATAATTATGTTCATTTTTAATTTTATAAGGTGGTACTCCCAAAAGTCTCTACTAGTTTATCCAGGAAATGGAAGTATTAATTTTTCTACTTCCTTATTCATAGTAGACATCGATGGATAATGGAAAATTACCAGAAATCACTCTCTCATGTGAGCCAGACAGCAACCCCCCTACTCAATGTTTTGCAATGTGCTGACTCCCCTTTACCGGAATCTATTGACTCCAGGTCCTTATCAGAAAAATAACACTCTACCCAAACTCCCATTTTAACCAGAAAACTGAACGTTGGCCCCCTCTCCCCTTGTTCCCTCTATATCTCCTCCAGGTTGTAAGTGGTAGGTGGGGGACAGACTCCACTGGGCTCCCTCCAAAGGTTTCTCCTGAATGAACCCGTGTTACTGTTGAGCCGTCCCCTCCTCTCTGCATTTCCTTCATGTCACCTCTTTTCTTACATAATGGTGACCAAACCCGGGATGGGAAGACAGAGCTCTTACGCTCTCTCCCATCCTCCTCCCTCCATTTCTGCCTTACTCTTCATGTATCCCTCATACAAGATTTGAGGTTCAGAGCACCCTCCAAGTTCGCTACAGCTAAATGGCAGCCATTTGCAACCCAAAATCAGCCCCCTCTTGGGGCAAGATTTTTGCAGCCTTATTGCTACTGAATGGAACAAGAGCTTTTCTAAGCTTTTTTACTGGTGTCCTCTGGAAACCTCATTCTTGTCTCTCCCCTCTTACTGTCCAACCAGACATCCTGTTCACAGACCTGTTCTCTATTTTGTTCCCACCTGTAACACCAGTCATACTGATCATCTTGCCAGAGAGGTAAGACTTGGGATCTCTTGCAGAGGCATCCTGCTCTAGACTCCTTTGTTCCCAGATCCTGGGGTCCTTGCCTTGGGACCAGAGTTGGGGATTCCTACTCACTCCCAGGTGATCTGACTCTGCCTGGTGGCAAGGAGTAATTAAGGATAATTTGTTTTCTCCTGTCACCTCCATCACACCTCTCTATTACTCAGTGTCTTGAATTCAGAATTCAGGACCTTTGATCCAAAAATACTAACAGATCTCGATAATTTCCTACAATTAAATAACAAATGGTCTGAACTGGGACCAGTGTTTAAACTGAACTGGTTCCCACCAAGGGTGGCTCCTATAGGCCTTCCCTTTACATTGACCTGGTTCCTCTGTCTCTCCCTCACCTCTTCCTCTGGGGTCTTCAGTAAGGACCATTCACATTCCTGGACCTCACATCCACCACCAGCCATAACCTACTAGGTGAGTGACTCCCTCTGACTCTTTTGGATTCCTGGCTTTCTCTCCACTGGAGTCCTTGGAGCCCTCCTCAATCCATCATGGGCCAGATCTCACCAAAGCTTCCATGAGACACTCCCTTGGGGTGCCTTCCCAAATATATCCAGACCCTGGGTCTCCGAGACACAGTCAAACCTGAAAGACTGGTGTTACAAGCAGGACAATAACAGTCAGTGGCCTAAAAAATGGTACATTTTACTTACAAATTCACAGAAATGTTAAAAACTTTCCATCACAATGGCAAAGGTCCAAGATTATCTATGCTCAGGCCTCCACTCCAGGCCTGGTACCTCTACTCTAGACCTCTCTGCCCAAACTGCTCAACTTTTCACATTCTTCTCTTCAATGAAAACCCCCTGAAAGGATCCCTCTCTTGGGACCCCTCACTCTTTGGGAGTTCTACTTCCTTTCTCTTACTCTAAATCCTAATACTTTGCTCTGTCTGATCCTGTGTCCATGGATTTCATTCCTCAAATTTACAAAACAGAACTCATCCAGCCATGCTTTGCGTTACATTTACAGGGATTCACCTGGGATCTATGGAAGGGTGAGTGAAATGGACAAGTCCTCTATCACTTTTCTTCCAGGAGTTCTCTACTCCATTTTGTACATTCTCTTTCTATCAAAAATACTGGGACCCTGTCTGCCGTGTGGCTTCCAGATTCAAGACTCAGGGGAAAAGTTTTGCTGGAGTGAGACTTATCAATCCCTCTCTGCCTTGCGGAGACAATGTTAATATGATCTTGCTTCAGTTTACTTTCACTGCAATCCATTAAATTAAGAAACTGAGGTCTCTCTTAAAAGCATCCTAATTCTCTGGCCAGGGCTAATTCCTGGTGTGAATGTAGGGTCTCTAGAAATGGCCGAAAGCCAACTGATTGCACATGAAAGCTCCATCTCTACTTTAATCTTCTTTCATGGCTTCTCACTTGATGGTAGAGGGAGGGTTGTACTTGGCAGCTCCTAGGGTAACAGGTTGAGATAACTTCTTAGTGTGATCTAAGCACTCCTAAGGTAGAGTCCGATCCATCAGTCCACTAGTGAGTGAGTTGCCCCTTTCTCTTTCTCTGTCTTGTAGCAAACTCCTCCAATGTTAGGGGATAGAAAGATACAAATGGTGGAAATTCAGGGTTAAGAGGATAACTTTATAAAATGGGCCCACTGTGGTGATCCTACATGCTTTCTTTTCCAAAAGGCAATTTATCTGTAGGGGAACCTGCCTGATCTAAGTTTTTCTCACATTGCTCAGCAAACTACCTGTTATCTGCAGAGGAAGTGCAGGCCCCAAATAATGTTAATGAGGGAACCCAACTTACCCTGGTGGAGAAGACTATTGCAACCAAATCCTGAAACTCAGGGAGATAAGAATAATTCCCCCTAACCAGAAAAATCTGTAAGAATGAACGGTTAACAATTAGAACCGGTCAGCATGGGCCAAAATAGAATTGTCATGCAGTAAGGACTTAAAAGTCTGATGTCATCTTACTATCAGTCAAAAGTCAAGGTGAACCTAGGTGGGACTCTCTGTAAACTTCTCTGGGATTCCCAGTAAAACTGGAAATGCGGGAGAGGCAATATCTGAATATCTTTTGCTTATCTCAAGAAACACTCTCTCCTCTTGGTTGAAGGAGATATCTCACCCACTGTTTAGTTAAAAAAAAACCCTCAAATGAGTAAATTAGTTTAATATAACTGGAAATATAATTGGTACACTCAATTAAAGTTATTTAATGCTTCTCTTAAGGTCAAATAAGTGTTCAAGCTTTGTCTAAATTTTATGTAAACATTTGTAAAATGAAAAGTTGATATAGGTTTACAGGTAAGGTCTCCTTCTGATTGTTGCTTGGGAAATATTACACAAAAATTTTGTAGAATGATGCTTTTAAGAGGCAAAAATGAGCTTCAGAAAAAAAACTACTTTACTTAATATTTGTCGATAGCCCAGCCTTGCCTGAGTTAAGACTCGACCTTTTACCTAATGGTTCCAAAGTAGGCTAGAATTAAGCTCATTTAAAGTTAAGTTCAAAAGATAGATTTTTATTGTAAACATTACTATGATCTCAATACACAGGATATAAAATTATATTTCTTGGTTCATAGCTATTATACTAACTGAATATATTTCTACTTGTGTTAATTCCATTTTGTATTTTCCTTGCAAAACTTTACAACCTATTAGTGTTTTGACTTCTAACAAAAACCTGAGTTAAGACAAGCCATAACCTACAGGACAGATAAGAGATAATACCAACTTTAAGTGCCATTGTTGACCCTAATTAAACAAAAGGGATAATGATAAAAGTGTAAACATAAAAGTATAACATAGTATTCCACTTTAAGACTGGTGAAATTGGCCTGCTGGATCTTTAATACCAAAACCAGGATACCAAAGTTAAGGAAGTTAAAGGGTTAAGGAAAAAGTAAATATTTTAGCCCTTGCCCTATTTGGTCAGCCAAAACTCAGGGGACAATGGGTCTTCTCTAAGTCAACTGATGGAGTCAGCAAAGAGGATGGTCATTGGAAAGCGAAATGTCCCTGATGCTTCCAAGGGAAGCCACATATGGCTAGCAAGACCCTGACCCATCCTGGCAGATGGCACCACTGGTACAGGAAGGCTAAAGGAGCCAAGGGGCTCTCTCATGTCTCTGAGAGTGGCCTCTTGAGGAATCTCAGCTGACCTAGGAATAGATAGACAAAAAAGTCAATTATGACCAACTTGGTCTTAAACACCAGACAGGAGAGTTGTAACCAAAGCACAGCCATACATGGGAATTTAAAAGGATTGACACTGATTCTTTTAATGTAAGTCAAAATGTACACTTGTGTCATTTCTCCTACAAGTAAATAAAACTGGGAGATTATAAAGAAAGGGAGAGTCACAAGTTCTAAGTCAGTTTGAGATCTACAAATTTCCCTAACCTCCTATGTGCATAAACACAATCTATTTTTCACTGGTATGACTGTTGAGTTTTAATATTTATTCCTAAGATCAAACTAAAAGATGTAATGTGGCACATAAAAGCCCTAACTGACTTTACCAAGAGAGTCCTAAGTGACATAACTCAAGGGATCCTTCTGGTAACACACAGGTAATGCCAAGAAAAAGCTACATTACAGAAACCAGATGGCATTCCCCAACTCAAGGGGACACCTGTGCCATTATAAAAATTAAATGTGTTCCTAGCAACTCTACTAAGGTTTCTAAAGTTATGAATGGCCTCTACTCATAAGTAAATGACATGTCAGACCACACCCTAAGCTCTTATAAGTTACTACCTTCATGGACTTCAAAGGCTGGCTGATAACATTGATTATTTTGTACTAATTGCTTGTGCAGAAGATAATGTTTTGTTGCATTGTTTATTGTGCTAACATGATTCCTCTCCCATGTACACCATGTTCAGTCACCTTCCAACTGCTACCATCATGGACCTCTGGACTGCTGATGCTTGAGATGCCTAGAGTCCATTAAGCACCAAGTGGTCATAGAAATACGACCCTCCACGCAGCTGACTCTTAACTTCTACCAAGGCCCCTAAGGTAGACCCTCTGGATAGTTTCCCTGACTGCCACATCCAATGCCCCACTGTCAGGATGAAAGAGCCAGAATGGTTATTGCCCCTTTCCCCCAGCAGCTGTCAAGGACCTCTTCGGAGGGGAATTGAGGCAGGAGATAGATCATCTGTAGGCAGATAGAAAGGGGACCCCAGAGAATGGGATACCACCACCCCAGACTAAAACCCTAGGCCAAAACCTTCTGAATTTTGGCTCCCTGAATGGAAGGCCCTACTCATGTGTAGATGACCAACTACTTGGCAGGAAAACCCTAACCATCATTCAATGCCTCCGTTCATTTTAACATGCTAAGGAGCACACACTCCTTTATCCCTTATGCTATTTCCTTGCCCTCTAATACCCCTGTCAGCTCTCCTCCTGGAGGTGTCATCCACAGTGTGGGATATCTTCAACCCTGCCCCCTGTGACCACCACCACATTCGCATTAAAATTTCCCTACTAGACTCTGCCTCCAGCTGAAGCACGTTACCTCCTATTACTTCTGGCTGTTTCAATTATAACCAGGGCATCTTTTTCTTAGGCAGAATTAATATTTAATGTATGTTTACCCACTAACTGGATAAAAACTTGATATCATGACCTCAACTCATTATATCCCTTTTGAGGCTGGAGTGACGCATATGGAAAATTACCAGAAATCACTCATTCAATTATGTGAGCCAGACAGCAAGTCCCCTACTCACTGTTTTGAAATCTATTGACTCCAGGCCCTTATCAGAAAAGTCACATTCTACCAAAACTCCCATTTTACCCAGAAAACTTAAGCCTTGGTCCCCTCTCCCCTGGTCCCCTCTATATCTACCCCAGGCTGTACATGGTAGGGGAGTCCCACGCTCCACTGGGACACCCTCTGCAGATTTCTCCTGAATAAACCTGAGTTACTATTGAGCCACCACTCTCTCTCTATCTTTCCTTTATTCACTTCTTTCCTTACAGATATCGTCAAGAACTTTTCTTTTTCTGTATTGAGGATTGAACCTGGGGTGTCCCAGTTCTTTTTATTTATTTATTTATTTTTAAATTTTGTGACAGTGTCTTGTTAAGTTGCTGAGGTTAGCCTCAAACTTGTGATCCTTCTGCCACCTGAGTTCCTAGGATTGCCAATTGTGCACCAGTGCACCTGGATTATATTTATTTATTTATTTATTTTTTATTCATCAAATATGGACTTACAATTAGGAGGGAATCTTTATCAAACAATAAAGAACACATGTATATTCACAGAGCAAGCCAAGGCTGATGCCATTCCATGGCTTCCCCCTTTGGGTTCCCCATGGTTCCATGTTTCCTGCTATTAAACACCTGTGTTAAATGGACTTCTCATGGAAGTCGGAGGTTTCCCTCTGAGTTGATTCTCCCATACTCCCTCCCTCTGGTCTCCTTGATATCCTTCCTATGTCCCTACCACCTTCCCCCTTTCCCATGTCTCCCAGCATCCTAGGCCAGGTTCCCCCTGTTCATGTAAAAATTCATACATGTTGAGGATTTTATTAGCTAAGCCATCTATCATACTGTATCCAGTTGTATTATAGCTTCCACAAATGAGAGAAAACATTTGGCTCTCGAGTCTCTGAATTTGGGATATTTCACTTAGCATAATTTTTTTCTATCTTCATGCATTTGGCTGCAAATGCCATAGTATCATTTTCTCTAATGGCCGAGTAGTATTCCACTGTATATATGTACCAAAGTTTTTGAATCCACTGGTTGAGAGAGGGGCATCTGGATTGGTTCCATAATTTAGCTATAGTAAATTGAGCTGCTATAACAATTGATGAGGCTGTATGTCTATAATATGCCAATTCCTACTCTTTTGGGAAAATACCCAGGAGTGGGATAGCTGGGTCATAAGGTGGTTCCAGTCCTAATGTTTTGAGAAGTCTCCACACTGCTTTCCAGAGTGGCTGAACCAGTTTGCAGTCCCACCAGCAATGGGACAGTGTTCCTCTTTTCCCATAGCCTCTTCAGCATCTGTCATTGTTAGTATTCTTAATTTTTGCCACTCTGACTGGAGTGAGGTGGAATCTAAGTTTAGTTTTGATTTGTATTACTCTTATTGCTAATGATGTAGAGCATTTTCTCATATGTTTATGGGCCTTTTGGGCTTCCTCCACTGAGAAGTTTCTTTTTAGTTCTGTAGCCCATTTATTGATTGGATTATTTGTGATTTTGGTGTTTCTTTTTTTAGTTCTTTGTATATTCTGAATAATAGCCCTCTGTCTGAGGTGTAGCAGGCAAAGATTTTCTCCCATTCTATAGGATCTCTGTGACACTCTTAACTAATTCTTTAGCTGTGTGAAAGCTTTTTAGCTTAATTGCATCTCATTCATTTATTCTTAACTTTACTGCTTACATCATGGGAGTCTTGTTAAGGAAGACTGTGCCAACCCCTATGTCATGTAGTGTTGATCCTACTTCTTTTTCAAGCAATTGTAACGTTGCTGGTTTAATATCCAGATCTTTGAACAATTTTGATTCAATTTTTGTGCAGGGTGGAAGGTAAGGATCTAATTTCAGTTGTCTACACATGGCTGTCCAATTTGTCCAACACCATTTTTTGAACAGGCTATCTTTCTTCACAATATGCTTTTGCCCTCTTTATCAAACATCAGATAGTTAAAGTTATGGGGATTCATCTCAGAATCCTTGATTCTTTCTATTCTATTCCATTGGTCTTCAGTTCTGTTTTGATACCAATACTATGCTTTTTTTTACTATAGGTAATTTCAGGTGAAGAATTGAGATAACACCTGTTTCCTCCTTTTTGCTGAGTAATGTTTTGGCTATTCTGGGTCTTCTGTTAGTCCTTGTGAACTTGAGGATTGCTTATTTTTATATCCATGAAGATGACATTGATATCTTGATGGGGATTGCATTAAATCTGTGTAGGGCTTTGGGTAGAATGGCCCTTTTGATTCTATTGATTCTGCCTAACCATGAACATGGACTGTTTTTCCATCTACTCAGATCTTCTGCAATATATTTTTTTAAAGTTCGATAGTTTTCATTGTAGAGGTCTAAGGACCTCTTTGTAAGATTTATGCCCAAGTATTTTTTTTTTTTTTTGGAGAAGATGATGAATGGGACAGATTTCCTGATTTCTTCTTCCATGGACTTGCTGCTGGAGTATTGGAAATCTAATGATTTATTGGTGTTGATCTTACAGCCAGCCACTTTGCTGAAGTTGCTTATAAGCTCTGGAAGTCTTCTGGTTGAGCTTATTGGGTCTTCTAGGTATAGGATCATGTCATCACTAAATAGAGATAACTTGACGTCCTCTTTTCCTATTCGAATTCTGTTGATTTCCTTCTCATGTCTGATAGCTCTGGGAAGGGTTTCAAGGACTATATTGAAAAAGAGTGGTGAAAGTGGACAACCTTGTCTTCTTCCTGAATTCAGTGGAAATGCTTTCAGTCTTTCTCCATTGAGCATAATGTTGGCTATGGGTCTGTCATAAATGGATCTTACATAGTTAAAGTACCTTCCCCTGATCCCTATCTTTTCCAGGGTTTTGAGCATGAATGGGTGTTAAATTTTATCAAAGGCCTTCTCTGTATCAATGAGATGATTATATGATTTTTATTTTTAATTCTGTTTAAGTGGTGAATTACATTTATTGATTTGTGTATGTTGAATCAGCCTTGTTTTCCTGGAATGAAGCCCACTTGATCATGAAGTATTATCTTCTTAATGTACATTTGGATCTGATTAGCTAGCATTTTATTAAGGATTTTTGCATCTGTGTTCATCAGGGAAATTGATCTGTAGTTTTCTTTTCATGATATGTTTTTGTTGGGTTTTGGTATCAATGTAATATTTGCTTCACAAAAAGTGATTGGGAGTGCTCCAACCCTTTTAACTTCATGGAAAAGCTTATGGAGGATTGGTATTAATTCTTAAGTGAGAATTTGGTAGAATTCTGCCATATATCCATCTGGTCCTGTGCTTTCCTTTTTTGAAAGATCTTTGATTGCTGCTTTGATTTCGCTACCTGAGATAGGTTGGTTTAGATTTTCAGTGTCCTCTGGTGTTAATATGGGGATGTCGTATGTGTCCAAGTATCTTTCCATATCTTCCATATTATGGAACTTGGAAGAGTATAAATTTTCAAAATACGTTTTCATAATCTTCTGAATTTTGGTTGAGTCTATGATGATATCTCTGCTTTCATCTTTGATTTTGTTGATTTACTTCACTTTGTTCTTCTTTTTGGTGAGGTTGGCAAGGGGTCTGTCAATCCTGTTTATTTTTTCAAAGAACCAACTCTTTGTTTTGTTGATAATTTTTTTGTTCTCAATTTCATTGATTTCAGCTCTGATTTTAGTTATTTCCTGTTTTCTATTAGTTTTGGGATTGAACTGTTCTTCTTTTTGCAGGCATTTGAGTTGGAGCACAGGACAATTTATTTCAGCTCTTTCCTGATTTTTGATATATGAACTCAGTGCTATAAATTTACCTCTGAAGAATGCCTTCATGCTATCTTAGAGATTTTGATATGTTGTTCCTTCATTCTCATTCATTTCCAAGAATTTTTTATTTCTGGTCTCATTACCTCTTTTATCCATTCTTTGTTTATGAGGGTATTATTCAATTTCCAAGTATTTGAGTAATTTCTGTTGTTTTTATTGTTGTTGATTGCTAATATCATAGCATTGTGGTCTGACAGGATACAAGGGACCATATCAATTTATTTTTGTATTTGATAAGATTAGCTTGGTGGACTAGTATGTGGTCTATTGTAGAGAAGGATCAGTGAGCTGCTGAGAAGAAAGTAAATTCAGCAGATTTAGGATGGAATATTCTGTAGATGTCTGTTAAGCCCGATTGATTAATAGAGTTGTTCTGATTAGAGTTATATTTATTGATTTTTTGTTTTGATGATCTGTCTCATGTTGATAATGGTGTATTGACATCCCCCAGTATTATTGTGTTGAGATCAATGAGGGGTTTAATGTCCTTGAGTATTTTTTACATATATTTGGGGGGTTGTAATTGGGGGCATAAATGTTAAATATCATTATGCCTTCTTGATGAACTGTCCCTTTTAGTATGATGGAGTGTCCATCTTTGTCCTTTCTGACTAATTTTAGATCAAAATTAATTTTATCAGATATTAGAATCTCCACACTAGTTTGCTTTTTTGGACCACAGGCCTGGTAGACATTTTGCCAACCTTTCACCTTCAGTCTGTGTCTATTTTTGAGTGTGAGGTGTGTCTCCTGTAGACAATATATTGTTGGATTTTGTTTTTTGATCCAGTAAGCCAATTTGTGTCTTTTAATTGGGACACTGAGACCACTGACATTCAGAGTTAGAATAGATATGGGAAACTGAGTCTCAAACTTTGTGACTATTGCTGTGTTTTGTGCCATCTTGGATATATTTTGGTGTGTAATGTGATTATTGACGCTGTCTTATTTAAGGGTTTAGGATTTTATTAGCATGTTCTTCTGAATGAAGAATGTTCTTGAGAATATTCTGTAGTGCAGGGTTTGTGTTCATGTATCTTGTTAGCTTGATTTTATCATTGAAGTATTTAATTTCCCTGTCACATTTAAGCTGAGTTTTGCAGGATATATTATTTTTGGCCAAAAAGAATTTTTTTTTCAAGATTTGAACAATATTGTTCTAAGCTGTTCTGGGCTTCATTGTCTAATCTGAAAAATTCATAGTGATCCTAATTGGTCTGCCTCTGAATGTGATTTGGGACTTCTCTCTAGCTGCTTTTAGAATTCTCTCTTTAATTTCTCTGTTATTCATTTTATGGATGATATGTCTCGGTGAATTTCTCATTTGGTTAGGTCTGTTTGGATTTGGTATTCTGGGTCAATTCTGATATGAGGGAAATTCACCTTTGCAATTTCACTTAGAAGGTTCTTAATGCCCCTTGTTTTCTGTTCAGAGTTTTCATCAAGCACAATAACTGTCAGGTTATTTCTCCTCACCTCATCAAATATTATTTGGAAGTTCTGGTCACGTATAATAAGTTTCTTTTCTTGTCTGTCCTCCTTGAACTCTACATTGCTCAATCTTTCTTCATTATCTGATGTACGTTCTCCAAGAACTGAGGTTCTATTTTCTATTGAGTTTACTCTGGTGTTAGGATCTTCCAGTGAGTATTTGATTTGGTTGATAGTATTTTTCAATTCTGATAGCTCTGCTACATCTCTTTTCAGGGTGTCTAACTCTTTATAAATATGGTCTTTCATCTCATGGAATTGTTCCTTTATTTCCTTATATAAGTTGTCTCTCATCATTTGAAACTGATCTGTGATCTCTTTCCTTAATTCTTCTTTCAACTCTTTGATTGAATTACCAATCATAATGTTGATACATTTTTCTAGGCTTTCATCCAGGACCTTGACCAATGAGGCCTTGGATGGGGAGCTGTGAGGTTGATGGGGGAGGGAAGTTATTTCCCCTTTTCCTCATTTTCAGAAATGGAGGGTGTGGCATGAAGACTGACATTGAATATTACTCTTGTAGGGTAATATTACTCTTGTAGGGTAATCTATGACTTTGCTTCATTGGGATGGGGTGCTATTTGGGTAGCACAGATCAATAGCTGCCAGTCCAATCAGTGAAGAATTGTGAGCCTATATGCACATATACCAGACAGTTTCAACTAAAACAGTTATGATGATTAGCACCTATAGGAGCAGTTATCTTACATGAGAACTCTTGCAACATATTAAGATAGCAAGTAAATATCTGTTTTCAAGGGTGACCTTTTCTTCAGTTAGCAGGGCCTCTATAGGAGGGAAGAAGTAATGTCTAGAAAGCCAAGGAAGTGAGGTGGGGTAGTGTGGAACTTGTGACTTAGAATAAAAGGATACAAGGTATTAGTGTGGTGTAGGTTATTCAATTAAGAGTAAGGAAAAGATAGAGATGGGATGTGAGTGTGGTAAAGACTTTGGGTGAGGATGAGAGAGAACAGCATGTAGTTTAGGAATTGCCAGAGTACAAGGAAGAAGAGGCTAATATGGAGTGTGGTTCTCTTTGACCCGAGGAGACTGGGGACTAGTTTGCTATCATGTAGAGTTTCCTTGGTCAGACTCCAATGCTATGGTGACAGCAGTTGAGTTTGAGAAGACACAGTGACAGTAGAAATCAACCACAAATACATACAAACAAACAAAAAATATACATCCAAGAACACCAAATTCAGTAATAACAGTAGAGATAAAAAGCATAAAAAATTAAAAAATCAAAAAGTTAAAAATTAAAAAAGTTAAAAGTACTAGACTGCAACAACAACCACAAAACAAAGAAAAAAAAAACACAAAAAAGGGAGTTGGGGGGTTCTGAGCTTTTGCCCCTAGGTCAGTGTGTACTGTGGGGGCGTGCGCTCATATCTGATATCTAGCTGGAGACTCTTCCCAGTTGGGTTTGTTAGAGGGGATGAAGTTTAGTAATCTCCTATGGCCATGGGTTTTCCTAGAGTATCTTGCCAAATTTTTCTGCTGTAGAGGGTAGAAGACACCACCCTTTCCCACTTCCTGTGAGAGTAGGATTCAGCTCCACCTGAGATGCACTCCTGGGCAGATTGTTTTCTGCCTGACAAAACTCCTGACTCTCTTAAGTCAGGTACCCAGGAGCTGTTGGAAGTCTAGTAGATCCTAGTGTAGATGTTTGGGACTCTGATTGCTCCAGGGAGTGACCAGGATCACTGATGCCCCACTCTTGGATGCCTTGTGATCTTCAGTGGCCCCAATAGATGCTGTGTGGGGTTGTCACCATCCCAGCAAGAGAAGACAGGCATGACGGAGGCATCAGTCTAACTGAGCTAGTGTTTATGTAGTTCTCAATTGTAACTACTAGAGGGTGTGGAAGCCCAGTCCCACATGAGGAGCTCAGGACCTATGGAGCCTTAGCTATGCACAGAACTTGGGGACTGAAAGTGAGCCCAGGCTTCCCCTTTTGTTCAGAGGTTTCTGAGGCTGATGCTAGTCCCAGCCTTGCTCAAGAGTTTCAGGCAGCTTTTGGAGTAACTGTAGCCAAGTGGCCCCCTTGGGTAGATATGTCCTACTGAGCTGAATTCTGATCACAGACTCCTCCTGATCTGGCAGGTAAGAGGGCTGGCAGGAAGCCACCACTTGAACATCTCATGTGCAGGAGAGAGGACTCTATAATGGTGGAGTCTGCTCTGCCCTCCTGGCGGGCAGACTGCTCACTAGGCTCCTCTGTGGGCAGTTTCCAGACATTGTTCTAGTCACACACAGAGGATGTGTTAGATGGGTAGCTGTAATTGAGCCTGCCTGATGCACTGTCCTTTATAAAGCATGGCTTCTCAGCAGTGATCTGCTCGCAGGTTGTGTTAGTCTCCTCCCGGTCTCCAGGGCTGAATGTAAACAATGGCAGTGGAGCAGCTGCATCCCTGCTGGGTTGGAAAAATCCCCCTTTTTTTCCACTTTCTTCTCCCAAGTCTCTGATCCACCAACCCACTGCTCAAACTGGGACTGAGCTTTTGTGATGAAAGACCCCAAAGCGCACCTCAGAATACTGAAGATGACCCGGAGTTTTTCCCATCCAGTCCCAGAGCCATCCCTCCCTTCAGCTCACCATCTTGCGTCCCCCTCCAGCACCTGGATTATTGTTAAAATTTAAAAAAAATATTATTAAAATTAAAAAATTAAAATTAAAATAAAAAATATCATATATATATACACATATATATACACACATATGTATGTGTGTATACATATATAAATGATTTGTTTTGTTGAATAGGCAGGATGGTCTTAGTCCACTTTCTTTTGGCCTATCCTGTTGAATTTAGATTGCATGTCTTGGATTCAGATCTTGCAGATTTAGTGTGTGCATGGATACACACTACATTGCATGGATAACTCCAAGAAACCCTACCTCTTCCTGTTTCAAAAGAGAGACTGCTGTGACCCTAGCTGAACATCTTTTCACTTTATTAAGGAATGAAACTGACCTGCTTCTAGATGAGCTGAATTCAGCTCTGAGTTCCCTGTGATAGTTGAGAGAATGTGTGCTGTGGGATAGTTGCTTGTGATCCAAATTGAATTTTCAACTCTGCCACTGACCTGAGATGTAAGTTTCAGGAAACATCCTTGCCATTAAGGCCTCAATTCTTGTAAGTTCAATGAGACTGACAATCCATATATTACTCTTGCTCTAGAATTCTGTTGTATATATAGAGAGAATCAATCCTACTCCTCATGTGGGAGAGAAAGAAAGGCGTGAAGAAAAGAAACAGAAAAATAACAAAAGGAGATAAAAGGGCTAAAAAGAAAAAAGAATCAATAATTGGTTTGCTGCCTATCTGGGTGATGACCAGTTATCTGAACCAGGAGTTGCCCCTAGACAACTTTCCCAACTGGGAGTGGGTATCAGTCACCTCCAGAACCAGCCCAGGTGTCTGACCTCCTGAAGACAGAAAATCCATTTGCACATTCCAAGGCAGCTGTGGTTAAAAACCTTCCTTTGCCATTTTTCAGCATTGTGATTACACTTCCTTTCCACAATAGGCAAATAAATGTGCTAATCTTGTTGATTTCATATGTAAATGTGGCTTTTGAAAATGCCAATTTCCTGCAGGCAACAGGTGGTACACAGAAAATGGAGGAAAAATATAGTAATTTTGCAATGGAAGGAAAGGGGTTTCAGAAAGATCAAAACACTTTCCCAGGATTATTCATGGAGACCTTAGTTGTGTCGGGTGCTGTCCAAGGTGCTGAAGGTTCGGGCATGAGCAAGGTTTCTGTGTCACTACTATGAATGACATTTATAGGAAATGTCCAAGGTGATACCCGGTGAGTGGTGGAGGCCAGATGCACTCTGTGATATGTTAGGCTCTAGTGTCACTTCAGAGGGCACTAAACCGTGCTTATTTTAGTATTTGCAAGACTGACTGAGCATGTGGATTTATCTTTATGTTTCTACTTAACCCCAATATTTGCTAATTTGGCAAATTACTGACCAGGCATTTGAACACAATAAGGTTACTGGTATAATAGCAGTATGCCTATTAGAGGCCTTTCATGTGGATTATTTAATAGTCTTTTGTTTCACACTTTGAGAAAATGCCAAGATAGATTTTCTTGATGAGATCAAATTGATCACTTATCTTCTGGATGGATTGTGTTGTTTAATGTCATGTTTAAGAACTTTTAACCAGTCCTAGCTCCTGAAGACTATCTCCTATATTTTCTTCTCGAAGTTGTATAATTTTATGCCTATCATTTAAATCTATGATCCATTTTGAGTTAAGTTTTGGAGAGGCTATGAGATTTGGATCGAGGTTAATTTTATCTTGTTGACATTGGATTACTTGAATACTCCTGTCATACACCAGGTGCCCACACTTGTACAAGGCCACCCTTGGCCTTCTATTGCATTCCATTGTCCTGTGTCTTTCCTTCTGTAAGGATTGTAAATCTTTATTTACATGGCTATGTAGTACATCCTGAAATGGGCTAAAGTGAATCTTCCCATTTTATGGTTTACATATTAGATGTCCCTCAGAAGTTCATATGTGAGACAATGCAAAAAGGTTTAGAGGTGGAATGATTGGGTTATGAGAGCCTTAACCCAATCAGTGAATTAATCCCCTGATAGGGATTAACTGAGTGGTAATATAAGGCAGGTAGGGTGTGACTGGGTCATTGGGATCATGTCTTTGGTATATATATTTTGGATCTGATGAGTGGAGTCTCTCTCTGCTTCTAGATGGCCATGTCCTGATCTACTTTTCTCTACTACATTCTTCCACCATGAAGTTCAGCCTCACCTCAAGCCCAGAGGAAAGGAGCTGGCTATTTATGGACTGAGACTTCTGAAACTATGAGCCCTAAAATAAACTATTCCTCCTCTTATTACTCTTATCAGGTCTTTTGGTCATAGCAGTGAAAAAGCTAAATGAAACATCCCACTTTGTTCTTTGTTTTCAAAATTGCCCTGGCTGTGTTGGCTCCTTTGTCTTTCTGACTCAATGGAGGGATAGTAGTCTTTTCAGGAAATGGTGGTGAAGCAATTGGATATTCGTAGGCTAAAAACAAAAAGCCTTTGTTTTTTTTCTTTTTTTAAATTAGAAGTATATAGAGATACAATTGAGGTGGAAACATTATCAACAAACCAACAGTAATCAACGAATATATACTTTGTTATCCAGGGGCAATGCCAAAACATGGATGACCACCTTGGGTTTCACCTGTTGCAGTTTCCCCCAGAAGAACTCATGCATTAAATGGGTATCTCATGGAGGAATGACATCGGCTTCTGGGATGGTTCCCCCATATTCCCACTCTCCAGTCTCCTATGAGTTCTTCATACACCCTCCCCCCTCCCCACCCCCTCCCTACACCTCCAAGTATCCTAGGGAGCCATCCCCCTGTTACTCTGAGTGTCATACAATTCGAAGTACTGTTAGGTTAGCCATCTGCTTCCCCATATATTCTAGCATCCACAGATGAGAGAAACCATTCAGCCCTTTAGTCTCTGAGATTGGGATACTTCACTTAGCATAATTCTTTCCATCTCCATCCATTTGATATCAAAAGCCATAATATTGTCTTCTCTAATGGCCGAGTAGTATTCCATTGTATATATGTACCAAAGTTTTTGTATCCACTCATTGAGTGAGGAGCATCTGGGTTGGTTCCATAGTCTAGCTATAGTAAATTGAGCTGCTATAAACATTGAGGAAGCCACATCCCTATAATACACTAATTCTAACTCTTTTGGGAAAATCTCCAGGAGTGGGACAGCTGGGTCATAAGGTGGTTCCATCCTGAATTTTTTGAGGATTCTCCACACTGCTTTCCATAGTGGCTGAACCAGTTTGCAGTCCCACCAGCAGTGTAACAGTGTTCCTCTTTTCCCACAGCCCCTCCAG
>PVKS010016914.1:0-43041 GCA_004027875.1 Aplodontia rufa
TGGAATTCAGAGTAAAACCTAGGATAGGATGAAAGTTGGCTAAGTTTGATTCATTAACCCACCAAAGGTGAAATTTCACATAAGCTGGGGGAGTCATAACTATGAAGGTGGGGGGAGAAGGGAGGGGGGAAATGAGGGGTGGGAGGTAAAGGGGAGTTATCAATAGGGCTGGGAACACTCAACTCCCGTGAGAAGCCAAACTAAGGCAGGCAGAGAAACTAAAAAATTTCAAAAATTAATATACATGTGTGTGCTCATTTCTATCTGTAGCATGGCGGGTATTATAGAGGAGACATGAGATCAGGGAACGGATGGAGTGGGGGAGATTCTGGACTAGGATTGGCCTTAACTTACTTTGTCAATATCCATGTATCATGAATATGTAACAGTTTCCTGCAGTATGCAAGACTATGTCGAACAACAACAAACACCCAGAAGGGGAGGGGCAGGAGGAGCACAGAACATGGGGGTGGGGCTCAGCTTGATGCAGTGTTGTGGGTGCATCCACCGCTGTGTTCCCCTCCCACTTCCCTGGGTTTTACCACAGCCTCTGCTCAGCAGACTCCCCAAGCCCCTGGTCCATCTGCACCTTTCTTTGTATCCCTGCTTATGCTATACCCAGCATTTCCCAGAAGTGGTCATCAAAATATTAACATTTTTTTTGTGAACCATTTTATTGAGTCGTGGTTGGCATACTTTACAATTCACCCATTTAAACTGCACAGTTCAGTGATTTTTTTATATTCACAGAGTTGTGTAACCATAATCACAAACAATTTTAGAACATCTTCAGCATCCCGGAGAGAAAACCCATGCCCTTGAGCAGCAGGGCTCCCCTCCCGCAACCCTGCCCCAGCCTTAGACCACCTCTACTCTACCTTAGGTCTCTGTACGCTTACCTGTTCTGGACACGTGCGCAGATGGGCTCGCACCATCCGGAGTCTTTGGTGACTGGCTTCTTTCACTTAGTACAATGCTTATGGCATTCATGGGTACAGTCAGGGTGGCAGCAGTGTCTGCACTGAAATCCTTCTGGGGGCTGAGTAGCGTTACACTGTATGGTTGGGGTATGTTTTGTTTATCCCCTCATAGGTTAACGTGGGTTGTTTTCTACTTTTTGTCGTTGTGTATAATGCTGATTTGAACATTTGCGTTCAAGATTTTGCATGGACATTTATTTTCCTTCCTCTTGGATATAACCTTGAAGTGGAATTGCTGGGTCATATGATAAATGAATGTTTAAAAATTTGCGGACCTGCTAGTCTATTTTTCTAGGTGGATGCAGCAGTGGTGATACCAATTTTCCCACATCTCACCAACACCAGCTATTCTGTCCTTTTTATTATAACCATTTTAATGGTGGTGGAGTGGTATCATTGCGGTTTTGATTTACATTTCCCTGGTCACTAAGAATATTAAGTTTTTCCTGTGTTTGCTGGCTATTTGTATATCTTCATGGGAGAGAAGTCTGTTGCGATACTTATTTTAAAAATTGGGTTGTGTTTTCATTATTGAGTCTTAAGAATTCCTCATTTATTCTACATACTTAGCAGATCTGTGATTTGCAAATCTTTTCTTTCATTCTGAGGTTTCTTTCTCTTTTGATGAGGGTATCTTTGAAGCAGGGAAGTTTTCCATGTTGATGATATCAAATGTACATTTTGTTACTTGTGGTTTTGAGGATATCACATAATCCCGTGGTCACAAAGATTTACTCTGAAGAGCTTGGCAGTTTTAATTCTCACTTTTAGGTCTTCTATCCATTTTGAGATAATTTGTTGTATGACAATAGGTAGGGTTCCAGTTTTATCCTGTTGCATGTGACTATCCTGTTGTCCCAGCACTATTTGTTGGAAAAAAGTATTCTTTCTCCATTGATCTGTCAAGACACATCTCTTGTCAAAAATCAGGGTTTATTTCTTTTCTTTCTTTTTTTCTTTTTAAGAGTGAGGGACAGTGAGAGAGAGAGAAAGTTAGAAACAATTTTTATTTAGTTTTTCATGCGACTTTCATAGCTCCAAGACATTGTTGTGTACGCGGTGCTGGGGTTTGAACTCTCGTACTTGCGCATGCCAGGTGAGCACCATAACCGCCGAGCCACCGCTCCAGCCCCAAGGGTTTATTTCTTGACCCTCTGTTTTCTTCCATTGATCTACATGTCGGTACTTATGCCAGCACTACACTGTTTATAGTAAGTTTTGAAATCAGGAAGTGCAGTGCTTCAATTTTGTTGTTCTTTTTCAAGATGGTTTGGCTGTCCTGGGTGGGTCCCTTGTATTTTAGGGTGTCTGTCAGCCATTTCTCAGAAGACAGCTGAGATTTTGGAAGGGATTGTGTTGAAGCTGTAGATCTATTTGGCGAATATTGCTAATATGATTCTAAACTTCTAATCTATACACACGGGATATCTTTTCATTTATTTGTGTCTTCTTTAAATTTTTTCAACATTTTTAGAACATGTTTTACATTTATTTGTTAAATGTATTCCTGTTATTTTCATTCTGATGCTCTTGTTGGTAGAATTGTTTTCCTAATTTCATTTTCAGATTATGCATTGCTAAGTATATAGAGATGCAGTTGATTTGTATGTAATACAACCTTGTTGAACTTATTCATTTGAATGGATTTTTAGCAGGGTTTTTTTTTTTAAATCCACATACAAGATTGTTATCTGTAAACAGAGATAGCTTACAGCTTTCTTTCTACCAGATGCCTTCTATTTAATTTTCTTGCTTAATAGCCTAGCTAGGGCCTAGAATAAAATGTTGAAAAGCAGTGGTGAGAGCAGAATTCTTTGTCCTCTTCTTGATCTTAGGGGGAAACAGTCAGTTTAAGTGTGGTGTTAGCCTCTCTTCATCAGGTTTAGGAAGTTCCCTTCTATAACTATTTTTTGGGGGTTACTGGGGTACTTAACACAGAGCCACTTTATCACTGAGCTTTTTATTTTCCCCAGCCTTTTTTATTTTATAAGACAGGAGTTGTACTAAGTTGCTGAGGCTGGCCTTGAACTTGTGATCCTCCTGCCTCAGCCTCCCCAGCTCCTGGGATCATAGGCATTCATCACTGTCCCTGGCTATTACTAGATTTTTCTTGTGTGTGTGTGGTTTTCTCATGAAGGGGTGTGAGATTTTTAATTTTTTTCACCTCTAAACTTAAATTTTTATTGAATTGCAAGTGATGCTTAGAAACAGGAAGTGAATTAGACAAATGCTGGGGGGAAGTGAAAATGTGCTAAATCACTTAACGCATTGTTGGTGGTATGAAGGAAGAAACCTACAGGGTCTGATGGTGATCAAAGAAGAATGAAAACAGAACAGGGTTTCAGGTCAGGCTTGTGGATATCAGAACGATTTTTTTTTTTTTAATAGAGAGGCAGTGAGAGAAAGAATCAATTTTATTTAGTTTTTCATGCAACTTTTGTTGCTTCAACACTTCATTGTGTAGGTGGTGCTGGGATTTGAACCTGCGTCCTCACGCATACCAGGCAAGCCCTGTAACCCCTGAACCACTGGCTCCAGCCCGAAGAATGGTTCTTAACGAAGTAATTGTTTGCCAGGCACTCAAGAGGATGAGGCAGGGGGATTGCACATTTGAGGCTTGGGCAACTTAGACCCTGTCTCAAAACAACCTTTAATAAAAGATCTGGGGATGTAGCTGAGCAGTGGAGTGCCCCTAGGCTCAATCCCCAGTGGTAATTAAAAAGAAGAAGAAGGTAGTTCTTTCCTTGGCTGTTGTCCAGCTCGGATCATCCTGGCAATACCTGAAGCATTTGTTGCGTTGCATGGTACTGGTAGTAGAACTCCAGGCTTTCGTGCTAGTAGTGGTCTTGCTCCTACTCTGAGTAGCCCAGACTCCTACCCTTCCCTGGTCTTCTCTGACCAGTGTAGCTCTCTTGGTTTTTGTCCATAGGTCCATGCTCCACCATTAGACTTACTGCTCTCAGCATCTGGGCAGCTGTTAGCCTGTTCCTTTATTTTAAAGATTGGTACAGGTAACCCTAAAAATGGCTCCAAGAGACCACTGTGGTGTTTAGAGCTACAAGGTCTGACCGTTGATTAAGTGGATTGTTCCTGTAACAACTTTAATGCCCTACCTGCTCAGAATTTAAAAAAAAAAAAAGCTGTATGGTTCATTTTGCTATACTCTGAAATTTTTTATTTAATGGTATCATTTAAAATTTTTTTACATGGGCTGGAGCTGCAGCTCAGTGGTTACGGTGCTTGCCTGGTATGCGCGAGGACACAGGTTCAAACCCCAGCACCACATACACAACAAAGTGTTGGAGGATCAAAGTCACATGAAAAACTAAATAAAAATTACTTCTCTCTCTTGTCTCTTCCTCCCTCCCTTTCTCTCACTGTCCCTCTTTTAAAAAAATTTTTTTTACAGATCAATTTTTTTATCACAGCACTATAATTATACATAGTATGTTGATGTACATACAAGGAATTTGATTTCAATCCTCATTCTTCTCTCTCTTCTCCCTCCTCTACTCTACTGATCTTCCTTTCACTCCTTCATTTACTTATTTTTGATTGGTATTTTCAGCCTCTATGTAAAGGAGCTATCCCTTTGGTATATTTATACATGTATATAACATGATTCTGTTAGTCATCTCACATTTCTTTACCTTTCCCTTCTTTCCTCCCTCCCATTCTCCTACTTCTACTCCACTGATCTTCTCTATATCTTTATAACATCTGGTCACCTCCCTTCTTTCCCTGACTTTGTCTAACTTCCATATAGGAGAGGAAACATTTGATCCTTGATTTTCTGAGTCTGACCTACTTCACTTAGCATGATGTTCTCCAGTTCATCCATTGCCTGGCAATTGCCATTATTTCATTCTTCTTTAAGGCCGAGTAGAACTCCGTTGTGTATGTACACCACATTTTCTTGACCCAGTCATCTATTGATGGACATCTGGGTTGATTCCTTAATTTGGCTATCATGAATTGTGCTGCTAGAAACATTGTAGTGACTGTTTTGCTTTCTTAGGCCAATTTTAATTCTTTTGGACAAATACTGAGGGGTAGGATAGCTGGATCATATGGCGGTTGTATTGCTGGTTTTTTGAAGAATCTCCATACTGCTTTCCAAAGTGGTTGTACTAATCCGCAATCCCACCAGTAATGTGCAACTGTACTTTTCTCCACACATCCTCACCAGCTTTTCTTCTCATTCATATTATTGGAATTGTCATTCTGAGTGGAATTCTTGTAACAAGAAATGATTCTGTCCCTGCTTGGTTTCTGCAAAGAAGCTGGCTCTCATACATGAAAGATCTCAGCTGCACCCTGTGACCTTCCCACATGGTCTCCAAACACACCCAGCTTATACCTTTGGTGGGAGAGTAGGCTATAAGCCAAATTCCTTCTATGGGATTATGTTTTTCTTTTTCTTTCTTTCTTTCTTTTGGCTCAGTTGAATATCATCCCCCGATTTTTTTTTTTTAAACAGGAACAACCTAAGCTAAACTTTTACTTACATATTTACATGTGTATATATAACTGCATACTTAGCCTCTAACGAGAGAGCCATACAGACAGGGAAAGCATTTCTTAGACTCTTCATGTTTACGGATCCCAAAGAATGACAGCTACCTAATCTAGCTTGGCAGAGTCTTGTTCTTCTGGAGGAAGGAAAAGGCAGGCAAACTGGGGGGCAAGATGTGCTTGGCGTTCTTCTGAAAGGTACAGAAGCAAGTGTGGTATGGAAGAAAGAGCGCAGAACTAGAAATCAGGATATCCCATTTCTACCCTGCCTCTGCCCCTAGCTCACCGCGTGACTTTGTGACCTTGAATGAAAGCATTCATGTCTCAGTAACAGTGTTCTCCAAAGCAAAACAGCAGAACTAACCTCTGCCTTTGCAAATAAATGTGCAAGAGAGTTGGGATGGAGGAAATCAAGGTGAGCAATCTATAGATGTGAGGTCTTAGTGCAGTAGTAATATTGTCTTCCTTTTGGGTAGTCATTGCCATGTTTAACTCCTTTGCTCTTTTGAAAACAAGCCATAGACTAGCTTATGTGAAAACAAAATTATGGGGGCTGGAGTGGTTGCTCAGTGGTTACGGCGCTTTACTGACATGCGCAAGGACATGGGTTTGAACTCTAGCACCACAAACACAACAAGGTGTTGAGCAACGAAAGCCATGGAAAAACTCAATTAAATCGATTCTCTTCTTTCTCTCTCTCTTTCACTGACCCTCTTTCTTTAAAAAAAAAAAAAAAATTATGGAAGGCCTTGATTCTGGCCTAAGCTCTCCTAGACCCAACCAGATCTGACCAAAGTGGAGTGACTCATGCTTAATGCCACTAATCAAACTGAATCTTTAAGGAAGCACGTAGATCCCAAAGCAGGTCAGTTTTCCTGAGAACAGGAGAGTCCAGTGCACCTGAGTCCGGATGTAAGAAAGTCCTTCTGTTTTACAAAAGGTAACCTGATCTTAACCCGTCGGGTTCGCCTTTGTTCTGTTTTCAGGTTCCCACCTTACAAAACCTGCTGCTCTGCTCTTGTGCAGTGAGAGCCTTCGTATTTTGAGAATAGAGGCTGCTCTGATTCCTGAATGAATCGAAGCCAATGAAATCTGTAACTAAATTTGTTGTACTTTTGTCTTTTGACGTTACATTTCTGAATAATTGCTCTGGTGCTGACTACTATGTTACGTAGTCCTCATGCTATACAATCCTCAGAATAAATCACTAAGAACAGACACTATTATAAATGATCACCCTTTTCTAGAAAAGGAAACAGAAACTCAGGTTGAAGTTTGCTTATGACTGTATAGCTAGTAAATAGATGAAGATTCGAACCCAGAACTCGATCTTACTCACTGTACTAACCTAGTATTTCACTTCAGTAAAAATATCTCATTTTAAAATTTTCCTTTAGAAAGTGAAAAAGAAAATAGCAATGAAAATCCAGCGCTTACAGAGTAGCAGGGTTTCAGTTGTGGTTGTTAGACTCTGAATGCAGAGTTCTCCTGTCGCCCATCCTGCATCGCCCTCTTCCTCTGGACCGCCAGTCCATCTTACCCTGGGAAAGCCCAGAAGAACCTGTCAGAAGCAAATTACCTGTGAGCCTAATGTTACTGTTTTCTTTGGTGAAATGAGGCTACTGACTTTCAGACATTCAATTTAAATCTGCCATGAAAGTCCCACACAGAGGTTGCAGCTGTGTTTGGTAAATGATGCTCCCGGAATGCTATTAATTTTAAAATATTTCATTAATTTCTCTCCCAAAGTGACAAAAATGGCCACATGTTGGTAGTCTGAACATCAAGTATTATTCTCATTTGGAAGATTGCGTAACAGGCCAGTCACTCTGGCCAGAAAAGAAGTACTTGTTTCATGTATACCCCTGTTCAAATTTCCAAAATATTTTTCCTTTCTGATTGAAGTGGGTTTGGCAGTGACTTCCAGTACTGGAGCTAAAAATGTCTGATTTCCTGCTCCCTGAGGCAGTGAATGATCTACAAACACAAATTCATTAGAGAAGCTGTGTTCACCAGGAGAAAAGAAAGATTCTGTTATGTAAACAGATTCTTAATTTATTGGCTTCTTGGGTTGGTCACGTATTGATTCTTCCCATGGGAAGTCCGGGGGTCCTATTCTGTTAAAGGGGCAAACCACAAGGATTATTCTATTAAGTGGGAGTTTTGGAGTTTTGGAGCACAGAAGAAATCCAGGTTTTAGAAAAAGGGAAAGATCAGAGCAAGTGGGATTTAGGGTCCAGGAGAAAGAAGGAAGGGACTTTAGGTAAGAACTGGGCGCTTCCACACTGAGCTGAGGTCTTTCATGGAAAGTATCAAACATACAGACCTTGAGAGAAAAGATAGTAAGTCCTTCTGTATGTATCACATCACACAGCATCAGGTTATGATTTTGTTTCATCTAGTATTCTCTTTCATCTAGTAATTTTTGGGGAGCAAACGCTGTATCATTTTATGCATTGCTTTCGTCAGCTTTTCCACCACTGTGACCGAAAGACCTAACAAGAACAAGTTTAGAGGAAGAAAAGTTTATTTGGTGCTCACAGTTTCACGGGTCTCAGTCCTTCGTCCTGGGTCCAAGATGAGGCAGGCAGAAGAGCGTGGCAGAGGAAGGCAACTGAGGATATGTCCCTCAGGAAGCAGAGAGAGCTGTGCTCAGCAGGGACAGAATCTATACCCCTAAGGCACAACCCAGGGACCCAGGTCCTCCATCCACTCCCTACGTGCCTACCTTATCACTCAGTTAACCCTCACAGTGGATTAATGCACGGATTAGCTTAAGGCTCTCTTGACCTGATCATTTCACCTCCAAACTTTCTTGCAATGTCTCACAAGTGAGCTTTTGGGGGCACCTGACATCTAAACCAAGCATCCATATTTTAGCAGACATTCCTAGAAGTTAAGGAGTCTTTTAAAACATAACCTTGATATCATTATAACCCCTAAAACTGTTGTTTCCTTAACATGATCAAACGTGCAGCCAGAATTAATTTTCCAATTTCCTCATAAATAAATTTATTTTTATGGTCATATTCTTGAAATAGGATCCAGTAGGGATCTAAATGTGCACTATGATAGTGTGTTAACTCTTATAGTTTATAGCTTCCTCTCTGTTTTATCCCCTCTTTCAATTTGTGAGTTGAAGACACCGTGTCCTTCATGCAGTAGTTGGTCAAGGGCAGGACAGTGCTGGTCATGTGACTGCGGTGTAGTATAGCATGTTGGTCTGCCCTCTGGGAATGGGGATCAACACTCTGATGAGATTCAGTTGTTTCCTTGTGGGTCCAGCAGACTTCATAGGCAGTGGCATGTTTTTCCATCAGGAAGCAGGTAATTTTAGCAGCTGTGTGGTCCAGCACCTAGATTCATTTGTTCATTAGGGATTGGAAAATAGGGGCATTCTGTCAATTTTTCTAAGAAAAAATGAATATTTCTACAGGGAGAAACATCCTACTTGGTTGACCAGGAGTTTGCTTAGGAAATGTAGGTTATCTGTTGGTTTCTTGTAATTTACCTATTTTCAGCATAGTAGTTCATTTACAGGCTTCCTGCAACATTAATAAAGTAAAAGAAACAACGTTTTAATTGTGTTTTTGTGATCTCATGAATTTAAATATGTTTATTATCATGCTAATCCATTACATTTATGCCGATTGGTACTCACCTGGTACCATCTTTTCAGTCAGTGGAAGCTGCTTCAGGTTGACTCTTGGTTCTCTTTAATACAACTCCAGTAATCTTTTTTTTTTTAAGAGGGACAGTGACAGAGAAAGAGAGAGTCAATTTTATATAGTTTTTCACGTGGTTTTCGTTGCTCCAACACTTTGTTGTGTATGTGGTGCTGAAGTTCCACCCTGCAGCCTTGGTACATACCAGGCAAGCTCCATAACTGCTGAGCCACTGCTCCAGCCCCAACTCCTGTAATCTCTGATTAGATAGCTTCCTTCATTCCTTGTATGACAAAACACTCTAGCCTTTCTTCTACTGTTTTTGTGTGTGTGTGTGTGTGCCAGACTTGGATTCATGGAACACGGATCCCTTCAGTAGGTAATGATGGTTACAAACCAGTCTGGACACTGAAGGTGCTCATTGCTCATGGGACGGTCATTGTTTCTAGGTCTTTGCAGTGGATAGAAAGGCACAGAGATATATACACACGCATCTAATCATGTGCATGCACACATGCATATCGTAAGTAGAAACTATCTGAAGTGGAAAGTGCATTCAGTGCACCTAACCTACTGAGCACCGCGTCTCAGCAGTGAGCTCGCTATGGAGTATCTGTTGTTCACTCTCGTGATCCGGTGGCTGTCCGAAGTAGCGTCTCCCTGCTTCTGCTCGGTATCGCAGAGTGCTGTACCACATGTTGCTAGCCCAGGAAAAGATCACAATCCATACAGCAGTTTCTACTGAAAATGCATGTTACTTTCCCACTGCGGCAAAGTCGAGATGTCAAGTTAAGCCATCGTAGACTGGGCAACCTCCGTATTAGAGTTTTACTTACTCTCTTCCAGCTTGCGTGTGTATCCTCTCTGCCACATCGGGAATGCCAGTTCTCAGCAACACCAGGAATGACATGATTAGAACATTTAATAACTGCTCAGTGTGTTTACCTGGTGGTGCCTCCCGACGCGCTCATCACCCTCATATGCCAGTCTATTCCTGAAAACGGTACAAAAGTTCTGATTTCTGCAACACCTTTTGGTGTTCTTAGGGCGTGTTCCACTAGAGATCTACCCTCAAATTGCTCAATTATAAAATCAGGTGGAACAGCTCCTTTCTTTGTGGTTATTACCAACAACTAGCTTGTCCATTTGTTTCATTTTATTTTGTTTTTGGTGTTGTATTTTAAATCTAATCTTTATTGTATGCTGATATAAACTATTTTCATGCTTTCAAATTCAAATCTATAAAACAAGGTATGAAGCATTCTAGCTTCTTTCCCGTGCTTTCTTCAGCCTATTTCTTCTTTTTCCACCTTTACCATAGCTAACCAGCTTTTTAAATGGCTTATCCTTCTGCTGTTTGGTTTTTAAATAGGAAGCGTGTGTGTATGTGCATGGGTGCTTGGGCCCTCTCATCTCCCCTCCTTAGATAAACAAGAGCCTGCCATACCCACCATTCCCAGATACAACCCCATATTTGCACACTGATTCCTCTTTCTGTCTCCGTGCTGCCTGCTGCTTCATTGTGGAGGACACCATGGTTTATTAAAACAATCCCCTGGGGATGGATATCCACAGCATCCAGGGGTTTTTAATTTTTCTTTTGCTATTGCAAAAGTGCTGTCATGAATGGTCTTTTCTTTTTCATTTTGCAGTTCCGTCAACGTGTCTTTGGGCTAGATTCCTAGAAGTAGGATTGTGGGACAAAGGGTAAAGTGCTATGGACATTTATTAGATAATGCCAGATTTCTTTGTGCAGGAGTTAGGCCATTTTACATCCTTACCAGTGGTGTCTGAGAGATCTCTTTCTCCACTGCCTTGCTGATGGCATGTCTGGTCAAACCTTTCAGTTTTTCTGAGTTTCATCAGGGAGAACTGGTGTCTCTGTGTGGTTTTCATCTGTATTTCTCTTACTGCAAATGAAGTAGGATACTTTCTAAAAATGCAGCCTTCCTGGTCTTACAAGATAGGGCCCAGGCAAGATTTTATTAAGAAGCTGTGTGTGTGGTTCTTTGACACAAGCCATGCTAACAACCACTAATAGAGAGGGTTTGCAAACAGCTCCTATGGATTTGGATGTGAGGTAAACATCACTATCATTACAGTTTGAGCCCTTTGGGAGGGAGAGTATAGCAATGAGGACAACCAGAGGCTGGAACTGGGTAAACCTGGATCCCAGCACCTGGTCCTCCACTCATGAGCACTAGACCTTGTGAAATTCCTTAAATTCTGAGCCTCTGTTTGCTCATCTGTGGAGCAAAAACAGAATAGGCCTAGTACCTACTTTTATAGGGTCAATAGATTAAAACAGTCAGATGCCGGGCATGGCTAAAGAAATGTAAATAACAATTATTTGACGAAATGTGGAGAACTATTGGGGGATTTGGAAGCTGTTGATCATTATTCCCTATAAGATCATTATCACCTCCTTAAAGTGGACTTAATAGTATTGTAAGGAAGAGGAAGGTCTTTTTTATGAGTTGGCAGTGGTGTTGCCATAGAACTGAAGGCCACACTTAGGATTCAGGAGATGAGAGAAGAAGTGGAGGTATGGACAGGGCCTTGAAAGCACCCTGGCGCCCAGGCCTCTGCAGAGGGCAGAGAGGAAGGTGTGTCTTCGTTGGGTGCAGCCTAGTGGTTGCCACCATACAAGCCGGGCGGTGTGTTTGAGAACTCGGTGAAGTATGCTCTGTAGTCCGCTGCTCAGCAGCGGGCAAAGGCTCAGTCATCTCATTTCCAATCTTAGGCCCAGAGGAAATAAGAGTTGAGAGAACTGCTTGACCTTGGGTGGACTGTGCAGCCCTTAGCTGGTCACGGCCCCTGAACCAAGCTCTCACAGCGGATGGAGCTTTCATACCTGGTAGTCCTAACAAGCAGGGCCCAGTCACTGACATTCCCAGGAGAAATTCTAGCCCTTAAGCCTGAGCCATGCCTCCCTGCGATCGGGGTGGGAGCCAGGGGTTCTGGCCCAGCTCCGTGAATTTCTTCCTCATACTTGTCAAAGGATTATCTTTATTATTAATCTTTCTACAAAATTCAGTTTCATGTTTTGTTCACCTCCAGTATTCATTTTACTTCATTTATTTCTGTTTTTCTAATAGTCACTCCATTCTCGTTTCTAATGTCTGGATTTTGGTTTCTTTAGATTTTTGAGTGGAAAATTAAGTGCACTGAGTTTCACTTTCTTGTTTTATGCTAAATGCATTTAATATATCTGATAGTGCTTTCTTTCAGTTCTGAATACTTCATCATCTCCGTTTGAATTCCTCTTTAGCTCTGAATCACCTTTCTGTTCTTTACATGTTTTCAAGGCAATGGATTCTTTTGCTCTAATTTGATCATAAATCATTGATTTCTAATTTCATTGCATTGTAATCAATAAATACATCTTCTAGGATATCATTTTTGGAAGAAATTTCTGGAAACCTGATTTGTATCTTAAATCATCATTCTCAGTTTTTAATCAGTGTTTGAAAACATTGAGTATTCTATTTGCTGGGTGCTGAAATCTTAAAATAACAGTTAGCTTGAGTTGGTTAATCGTCCTGTTCAGATCTTTTTCAGCTTCACTGCCTGACAAAATTCATCATCCAGTTAGCTATACTCTACCAAGGTCCAAGATACAAAATTATCCGCTTAGGACTGATAGGTTTAGTGTGGCTCACAAACATGCCCATGTTAGACATGAAGGGTCTTCTGTCTTTGAAAACAGGGTTGATTTGCATGAGTTGAATTCTTTTAGTCACTGCCTGATTAGCCTATAAAATCCAGGCTGTGGTCTCAAGTTGATTATCTTGGCTGTTACAATCATGAATATTTGGGATATTTGTGCTGTGCAATCATTTAAGAGTGGAACGGATCAATAGCCCCATGAAGAATAGAAGGAAGATAACTGAGACCCCCGTCCCAGCATCCAGCAGTAGTTGAAGTCCTTTGCCATTGGTCACATACTTCTCTGAGCCTTATTTCTTCATCAGTTATGTGGACAGAATACAGCCTTCCATGTTGGTCAAAGAGGGTGCGGGTGTGAGGTGCAGTCAGATCATGGACACAAAATACTTTGGAAACTGTAAAGAGATCTTGAAATATAAAAGGGACAGGTTGGGGACATCTTGTGAAGAAGTGACAAGTGGAAGTGGACTCAATGTCCAGAATGAGCTTAGACGGGTAAGAGTTGAACGAAATGTTTGAAGATCCCTGAAATGAATTCTCCCTTGTCCTTCTCTTCCCCTCCCTCAGTGTAGGATACAGAAACTGCAGCCATGACCACCCACGTGACCCTGGAAGATGCCCTGTCCAACGTGGACCTGCTGGAAGAGCTGCCCCTTCCTGACCAGCAGCCATGCATCGAGCCTCCACCCTCCTCCATCATGTACCAGGTAAAGAAAATGTCAGAGCGTGCAGGGGCTTAGGAACTCTCGGGATCCCCTAAGAGCCTTTGCCCTGCAGGAAGAGGGGCTGGATTTAGAAGGTGAAAGGATAAGAGCTGAGGCAGGCCCTCATGCACTTGAGAAGCCAGGTGTAAGGAGGGGATTAGCTGACGTTTGTACACCAGGACTATTTCCCTCCCCCAGGGAGGGCTTGTGGATCTGCTCTGACTCCAGAAACCTTCTCAGCTCTTCTTGTTGCTGCGCCAACCATGTTTTGGCAGCGACATCATGAATTAAATATTGCATTTTCGAAAGCCCTAGAGCCTGCCTGGGTAATTACTTTTTCTTCGTGTAATAGAACGCTGTGACTCCGCACAGCCGCTGATGGCTCAGGGAAGTGGGTCAGAGGCATTTGCTTTTGCCTTCGAGCAGATCTTGTGATACACCACTCTCGGATTGCTCAGAGCCATGACCCCATCAGGGCATGGCAGGAAGGACACCCTGGCAGCTGCAGTGGCCCCTGGTCTGGGTGTGCCAGGCCAGAAGCCTTGTTAAGATGGAATGCGTTCAATTTGAAAAAAAAAATGTTTTTGCTGTATTTGACCTTTTGCTAGTTTTCAGATAGCAAAATAAGACTAAATATAAATATATACTTTTTGTGTCATTCAATAGATTTAGTAACATGTTTGAAGATTCAGTTCATAAATGATTTATTTATATCTTCTAACCTGCATTAAATTTTATATAAGTTTTTATAAACCATATAGAAAGTATAACAAAAGTTTCCTTGTAACTCTCTCCCCTTCTCTCTATACACATATACCTTTTCACCAAATATATATAGTTGGTAAAATGTGTATATTTGATACGTATATTAATGTGCATATAAATAAGTAAATATATTTTCCTCTTTACCAAAAGGAAATAGTACTATTTATATTGCTGTATGACTTAGCTTTTTCTTAAGATTTATTATGGATATTTTTTCTACAACAATATAACATAATGTGATTGAGCTACATTATATTCAACCACCTCTTGGTCCTCTCATTTCATTGCACGTATAGTATATACTATTATTTACTTAGCTATTGATGGGCGTTTGGGTGGTCTTCACACCCTCAGTTGAGCGTTTCTGGAAGGCTGGGTGAAAGTAGTACCTAACTTTGAGCAGCCTTTTGGGCTTGTGCAGTTTCGGCATTTACTTCTGAGCCCCTGCTGAGTGAACCTGATCATCCATGGAAGCAGATGAGGGCCCTGTCCTCAGCCTGCCCCTGCCAGTGTAATTACACAGGCAAGTTTTCTTGGGGGGAGGGACAAGATGCAAGGTGACTTGGCTGTGGGTTTCCACAGAGACCCTGTGCAGTTTGTTGACAGTAACTTACTTTCTGGATAACAGCCACTTTGACTCATCTTCCAACAACCAAATGTACCTATTCTTTAATTCCACAGGCCAACTTTGACACAAACTTCGAGGACAGGAATGCATTTGTCACGGGCATTGCAAGGTACATTGAGCAGGCCACGGTCCACTCCAGCATGGTAAGCTTCTCACACAGGAGCATGTGCTCAGCTACCCTCCCACCTCAGTCTTTCCCCGGCTCTGCAAGCGCACCGCACCGTGCAGCCCTGCCCCACCCCTCCTAGCACCTGAGCATACTGCACCCCATTAGAAATCTGGCTCATGCCGGCCCAGCCAGATCCCCACTGCTCACTTCCCTAAGCTCTGCAGCTTAGGGGGTTAACATCTGGTTTGATCCCGCCTTGTCTTCTGTTCTGTTGATTACTGAGCGTATGGAATTTCGATTTTCCGCAAGGCACAAGATTCTTCAAAAAGGAGACAGAGTGACTTTGGCTTTGGAATAATAGTTATTGACTCAAGGAAGCTGCTGGCCTACATCTCTTCACAAGTAGATCTGTTATTTTCTTCTTAAGGTCTGATCCTGAGAGGGAGGCATCATCCCCTTGCCTCTTGGGCCTTCATCGATTTTATTCTCAGGCAGCACTGGAACATGAACAGTTCCCGAGTCCTCATTCATGGGCTCTGCCTTTGACCTGAAGGACCTTCTCAGTGTGTTCGTTGTATTCTCTAACCTTGACCTAACAAACCTACAGAGGACAGTGTCAGGGCTGGGGAGGTGCCCAGGGACAAACCTCAGCCAGTCCTGGTTCTCGTCATGTGAGTTGAATCTGTCAGAACTCAAGCTTTCCGTTCACTAAACACTTTTCTGTGCAGAGATTTGAAGTTCATTGGCTCATTTAATGCTCAGTGAACCCTGTGAGGTAATTGTTATAATACCCACTTTATGCTGGGTACAGTGGCGCATGCTTGTAGTTCCACCAACTGGGGAGACTGAGGCAGGAGGGTTATAAGTTTGAGGCCAGCCTCAGCAGCTTATTGAGGCCCTAAGCCCCTTAAATGAGACCCTGTCTCAAAACAGAAAAATAAAGAACTAAGGATGTAGCTCGGTGGTAAAGCATCCCTGGCTTCAATCCTCAGTAAATAATAATAATAATAATAATAATAACAACAACAATAACAACAATAATAATAATAATAATTGTGATAATAATAATACCCATTTTACACATGGGGAAAACTGGAACCCAAAAAAGTTAAGAAATATACTCAGGGCCTCACAGTGACAAATGAAGGACCTAAACTCAGGTCTGTCTGTCAACAAAATCTGGGCTCTAGACTACTCTTTGTAAACAAATAAAAATTTATAAGGGGTAAATATCATGGTAAAAGTTCTGTTTTTGAAGAGTCTTTAAGAGGATCAAAGACAGTTTGATAAAGGAGGTGACTCGTAGGAGGGTAATGATTCCTTTAAGCTGCGTGTAAGACATTCCTACATATGATAGTGGAGCCTCAAAATAGCCCTACGACTTCCAAAGGGGTCATTATACCCATTTTAGTGATGAGAAAACAGAGGCCTGGAGAAGTTAATGAGCAAGTTGCTCTGGATCCTACAACTAGGAAGCCGTGGGATTGGATCTGAAATCCAGGGCTGATCTGCAGTCCTGATCTCTTTGCACTTCTCTCTGAGATGAATGGGCCAGCTGGGAGAGCCAGTGGGAACAAAGGGATTACTCAAATTGGACTGTGAGGTTCCCATGGGGAAATTGTGCTGGTGCTGTTGGAAATTTAGATGGGGGTCAGCAGGTGTAGGGTATTAGTTGGCCAGTGCTGTCGTGACAGAATGCCATAGAGAGGATGGCTTCAACAGCAGGTATTTATTTTCTCACAGTCCTGGAGGCAGGAAGTCCACGATCGGGGTGTGGTGTGAGCAGAGTCAGTTTCTCCCAAGGCCTCTAGTTTACTGGCGATTGCTTCCGTCTCCCTCCTTTTCTGTGTGTCCATATGTCTCATGTCTCCTTATGAATCCAAATTACCTCTTATTTTAAGGACACCAGTCAGTCAGACTGGACTAGCGGAAATGATCTCATGTGAACTTAATCACACTTTCAAAGGCCCCATCTCCAAGTACAGTCTTGTTCCCAGGTACTAGGTTTAGGGCTTCAACAGATGAAGTACACAGAGGGAGGGAGGAGCACACCCACAAAAAAAAATTCAGGCTGTAACTGAGGGCTTTAATTCATTCAGTGTAAAAGCAAAAGCAGTGGAAGATTTTCATCCATGGGAGAGAGGTGAGCAGAACTGTTTCACTTGCTACGCATGGAATGAGTTGTAAGGAGGAGTGAATGGGGCAAATAAATCACTGAGCTCATTAAATTCCAAGCCCTGGTTGTGTTAAAGGCTGAACAGGGTGATGGCATTGGGGTGGCTGAGAGGAAGTTCACATGAGAGACACCGGAGCTCAACTCCCCCTGGCCAAACAATCCACTGGGCTGGAGTGAACTGGAACCCTGCTGATGAGGTGACCTGGAAATGTCAGGTCAGGGACGCTGATAGGGACGTCTAAGGAGCAGGCTGGCTCAGAGGGTCACTGTATGTGTCTTCTGTTGCTGCTGTAACAAGCTATCATAGTCTTAGTGGCTTAAAACACAGATTTCTTTGCTGACAGGTGTTTTAGAGATGTCACATGGATGTGCATGTGATCTGGTGCCTGCAGGGCCACATTCCTTTCTGCAGGCTCTAGGGGACAATCTGTTGCCTTGCCTTTGCCAGCTACTAGAAGCTTGGTTTGTTTCTAAGGAAGGAAACTATAACCCTTACAAGTTACAAGATGGGTCCAAGAGGATCAGGACCAGAATTAAGTCTCCCCAAAGGCTCCTCCCAGGACTCTTTGTTCCAGGCCAGTTATGCAACAAATCCAGCTGAGAGTCAGCTGAACTGTCCGCAGGACAGAGTCCACACCCATCTGCTCCCCTGCCCTGTTCCAGCATAGAGGTTGGGACTCACCGATGCTCAGGAAAGCTTTCATGGAATGAATGAGTTCAAACTACACCTGCTGTGGCCAGTTCAGTGCTAAAAATAGACACATGTTCTTCATTACTGTCACTTCCCCTTTCTGACATGTGTTCTGAAGCAGATGACAGCAGGGCACCCACGGGTTGCTCTTGTTTCTTGCAGATCTCAGGGAAAGCATGTTACTGATGTTAAAAGTTCTCCATATTGAATTGAATCTGTGACTTGTCAACGATATTTACTGTTGAAAATAGAACTGTAATAAGTAACAATCTGCAAATGAAATCTGATCTTATCCTAACAAGATATGATGAAAGAGATAAGATATGCAAATTTAAAATTAAATCAACACAAGTACATTTTTGATATGCACAATGAGAGATGGCCTAGCATTACTCTTCATTGTATTCTGGGGCTTACTTTTCATAACATAAAAACCACTTAAAGTGAATATAATTCAGTGTTTCTTTTTTAGCATATTCACAATATCATACAACCATAGCACCATCTAATTTCTGTCACCCCAAAGGATACCTCAGACCTGTTAGCAGTCACTTCCACTTCCTCTTTCCCTGCAACCTCTGACAACCACTAATGCACTTTCTGTCTATGGATTTGCGTATTCTGGATGAAATACCCAGTGAATCGCACAATAAGGGGCCTATTGTGTCTGTCTTCTTTCACTTAGCATGTTTTCTGTGTTCACCCGTGTTGTAGCTGTGTAAGTACTTCATTACTTTTTGTAGACGAATAATAATATTCCATTGTGTGGCTATACCACTTTTATTTGTCCATTCATTAATTGAGGGACATTGGGGTCATTTCACTTTTTTTTGTTGTTGTTGTTGATTTTTTTTTTTTAACCCACAAGTGTTTTACCATTGAACTATACCCCAGTCCTTTATCATTTTTATTTTGAGGCAGGGCCTCGCTCAGTTGCTTAGGGCTCAGTTGCTGAGGCTGGCCTCACATTTGCCATCTTCCTGCCTCAATCTCCCGAGTTGCCAGGATTACAGGCGTGTGCCACTATACCTGGCTTTATTTCCATTTTTGAGAGATTATGAATAATTGCTGCTGTGAACATTTATATTACCCATAAATTCTGCATTCTCAGAAATTTCTGTCTGGACACATTTTTAGCTTTTTTCAGTCTATATCTATAGCAGCGGGATTGTTGAGTCAAATGGTAACCCTATGGTTAATATTTTGTGACACCTTCAGAGCATCTGTCCTTTGCGGATCACTTAGATCATCCATTCAATTAGAATTCTATGAGTGCATCGTCATTATTGCTATCATCATCACTTTAATGGATGACTAAGTGGGGAATTGTAGGATGAGTGATTTATTGTGGAGTAAAGGGCCGAGGGTGATGAAGCTGGAATATTAGTCCAGATGTTCATACCTTGTGTTGAGGGCTCTTACCACAGAGGCAGAGTCCAGCAGATGAGTCGTCTGTTTTTCAAGTTCATTTTCATGTTGTTGCTTGTTTCTACCATCTGCTTGATTTACCACTTTTTAAAAATCAAAATTAATCATTCTCCTGCTGATGAAATAATAATATGGACTCATAAAAGCAACCTTACGGTGCTATGTTGTTATGTTGTTATAGTGTATTATATATTATAGTGTTATTACATGCAATCTATTGCAAATTATAGTATATTACAGCCCTCTAGTGTATGCATAGGGAAAGAAGTACTCAACCCTAGAGAGAGGTTGCAATTCAGAGCTTGGTGCATATGCCACCAAAATGTTTTTGACATGCAGTATACGTCCGTAATCACTTCTGATTTGGTTTTCAACCTTTTTATGCTACATACAGTTTTGCTTGCTTATTTTCTTGCTAAGTATGTCTGGGACACATTTTTCTGGGGAACTGCAGATCTGCCTCCTTCTTTCCAAGGCAGCCATCCATCTGTTTGAAAACTGTGACCTGGTTGCAGAGTCCTTGGGCCTCTGAGGAGGATGATTTAGGTCTTCTTACATTTGTGATCCATCTGGAGATTTTGTTGGGATGCAGCTTCTAAATAATGGAGTGGGGCTGTGAGGGCTCCCGAGAAGCCTTGTGGCTTGGGTGTCATTTCAACTGCTGGCGGTGTTTTGCTATTTCAGAATGAAATGCTGGAGGAAGGACACGAGTATGCCGTCATGCTGTACACCTGGCGCAGCTGTTCCCGGGCCATTCCCCAGGTGAGACTGTCCTTGTCCTGTGTGTGTCTTTCTCTCACCCCTCGGTGGGAGGGGGTCTTCCTACTTCCTACCCCACCCCCAAATGAGAGCTGAGCTGCTCCAAGTGGCAGGGGTAAGTCAGGGCCTCTTATCCAAGGAAGAATCCTGAAGTCATTCAGAGAGCTTCCCAGGAGACATGACCAGGACCCATGCCCAGGGACTTAAATGTTTGTGCAGTACACAGTATGCACAGAATCTTATTTCAAAAGCTGTACGTGTGCTAACCGTCTGACACCTAAACCATTGCAGAGGATGTAAACTAATACACAAGACCTCCTGGCCCCAGCACCCAAACCCACCTCCCTCCCCGGGAACACTTTGCTGCATATTCTTATCTGTCTTCCTCCTGGCATGAATGTTATTTTGTAAATCATAATCATTTATTATAGTGTTGTTTCTTTTTTATGTTATTCTGCTTTTTGATTTTTTTTTTTTTTGAGAGGGACAGTGAGAGAGAAAATCAGAATCAACTTTATTTAGTTTTTCATGTGGCTTTCGTTGTTCAGACACTTTGTTGTGTACATGATGCTGGGGTTTGAACCCATGTACTTGTGCATGCCAGGCAAGTGCCGTATGCTGAGCCACTGCTCCAGCCCTTGCCTTTTGCTTTTTAAAAATTATTTATTGGTTATTTTATTTTTTAAGGAGGGACAGTGAGAGAGAAAGAGAAAGCAAGAAACAATTTTTATTTTAGTTTTCCATGTGGCTTTCATTGCTCTGAGACTTCGCTGTGTACATGGTGCTGGGGTTTTGAACTCGTGTACTCGTGCATTCAAACTAAGCACAGTAACCGCTAAGCCACCACTCCAGCCTGGTTATTTTTTTTTAGGTGTACATGGCATAAGATTATACAGTGGCATAATTATAAAAGCATGGAGTTTGACTTGTTCTAATTAAGTCTCCAGTTTCCCCCCACCCCCTCCTTTCTCCCACCCATTTTTTTATATATACATGACAATATCATATATGATGACATACTTACAGAAGCTCAGAGTGTACCTTGGTTTAACTTAGTCCCCAGTCTTCCCCCTTCTCCTGTCTTCTTCTAACCCCCTGTCCTTATTAGATATACTTGACCACAGGATAAACGTTGACATTTCTAAAAGCATGCAGTATAACTTATCCTAATTCAGTCCCCAGTGTTTCCCCTCTCACCGCCACCAAATTAAAAAAAAAATACTATTAGTAAAAATTCTTTATTACTGACTTTTTTCATGTCAAAGTATACAAATTTTTTTTATTACCGTCACTGTCATTGTCATATGGGTCATGCGTTTGACTTTCACAAAATCAACAAACCACAGGTATATAAAGTAAACAAACTATTCCTCCCCTTCTAATCCTAGTCCGTGGGGATAGCCTCAATTAAGTCATTCAGCCTTTCTGGTTTCTTGTGTCTGTATTTTATATGAACACACAGAGTTTTGTTTTGCTTAACAAAAATGGGGCCAGATTATCCTTACTGTTCTGTGACCTTTTTGGGGCCATCCTGTCATGGCGATTCATGTAGATGTATCTCGTTGCTTCCAAGCGGTCATCACTGTGCTGTGTGGGTTGTATCGGTTGAATCACCCGCGGGTGGGTATTTAGCACTTGCTACCATGTTGAGAACTTCTGGACAGCTGTAAAGAGGAGCCTCGAGTGGTGTTTCCTCACTCTTCAGGGTCAGCTGATCCCCTGCCGGTCTTGGCAAGCAAGGTGTAAGAATGTGTGCCTTGTGATTCTGATGTCACACTGGTTGAAAACCACTGGGGGGGGGGGGGGTTAATGGCACTTCACGTTGGCCAGCGTTGGCCTGGGGATGGTTAGGGGAGGTTCATCTGGAGCAAAGGACAGAACATTGCTTAGAACCTGAAGGGGTCGCACTGGGATGGGGTTAGGGAAAGGGGCAAAGGAGGGAGACCTTGCGGATCACCTCAGCGTAGATGGGTATACAGCTTGTGCTCAGGGCACAGAACAGTGAGGAAGGGAGAGGGTTCTGGTCTGGGGACCAGCTGGTTTCTTTTCTGCAGCCAGTCTCTGGGGAGCTCTTCTGCCTCCTACCAGACCAGTCACACTGGGGCCACCCCAGCCACCTCTCGCTGGGGTGACAGCATCAGTTACCATCCAAACAGAGGCTCTCTCGTGAGAGTAAGAGTGGCCTTATTAATAAGAGCACAGGTGTGGGACCAGGATGCTGAGCCCTGCTCTTCCCACACAGGTGAAATGCAATGAGCAGCCCAACCGAGTGGAGATCTATGAGAAGACCGTGGAGGTGCTGGAGCCAGAGGTCACCAAGCTCATGAAGTTCATGTACTTCCAGGTGAGCTGGCCTGGGGTCTGCACCAGGAGACCTGAGAAGACCTCCCTGTCTTCTGCACACTGGGCTCTGCAGTTGGTACCATTGTTCCTCCAGTAGTTATTTTTAGGTTGAGCAAGACAGACACATGTCCCCATTCCCATGCAGGTTACATCCTGAAATCCTTGTGAATGTGTTTTGGGCACAGGGAGAGACTGATTAATAAAAATAATAATAATAATTTTCAAGGCATAATAAGTGCTGTGAATAAACTAATATTTAAAATGATTCTGGGTTGTGGAGTAGCTGCTGATGCTGTTAGGGACAGGCTCTTGGGAGGTGTGTGTGGATTGGGCAGTGAGAGAGAGGCTGGCCTGCGGTGTCAGGAGGAAGAGCCTTCCATGGAGAAGTCAGGCCGGGAGGACTCTCCTGTATTAAAGAACTAGACCACGTCGTCTTGCTTTAGAGCCTCTCGGGTCTACTCAGTGTCAGAGCCTGAACCCTTACAGTGACCTCAAGAGCCAGAGGCCCTGGCCCCTCCAGCCCCATCTCCAGCTCCTTCCCTCCACTTGCTCCAACTCAAGCACCCTGGCTTCCTTCCCATCCTTCAGACATGCCTCAGGGCATCACACTGGCTGTTCATACTTCCCTTGCTTATTCCCCATGTCTTTCTCCTCCTCCTCTTTCAAAATCTTTTCCTGAAGTCACTTCTTGATGATTCATTGTCTGATCTTTCTCCTTAGAGCAATAACTCCTGAACCTTCCCAACCCACATCCCTCTGTGTTTTTTCCCCAGAGCACATACAGCATTCTGATGGAGCGTTTACTTGGTTTTCTGTCGTCTCTCATTAGTATATAATGTCCTTAGGGCGGTTTGCTGTGTGTCTGTACCTATTTTGTTCCATGCTGTTTCTCTGCCTACGATGGTGACTGGCACATAGCAGATGCTCAATAAAGCGTCTGCTTACTTAATGAATGAGCCGCCTCCTCTGAGTGTCTCTCACACATGCTTAGTCTCTGCCTCCTTCTTGTCCAGTGCCTGACACTGTTCTAGGTGTTGGGAATGAAAAATGAATAAGACAATGCTTCTAAGCAAATGTGTGTTGTGTGAATTTGCTGGTTCAACTCGGTTGGGGCAGGTTCAGGCTGCCTCTCCAAATCAGCTTTGGATTTAAATACTTCTCTGAGAAAGACCACATGATGGATTCACCCTTCTCTTGGTGGTCTGGCAAGAGCCCCAGGGGAGCCTTGACCTGCCCCCCCAACCAGATAGCACAGGGATCCACCAGAGGCCACCTCATCCTTACCCCTGCCTGCTCCTCTGCCCCTAGCGCAAGGCCATCGAGCGGTTCTGCAGCGAGGTGAAGCGGCTGTGCCATGCGGAGCGCAGGAAGGACTTCGTGTCCGAGGCCTACCTGCTGACGCTGGGCAAGTTCATCAACATGTTTGCCGTCCTGGACGAGCTGAAGAACATGAAGTGCAGCGTCAAGAACGACCACTCTGCCTACAAGAGGTCAGCACCCCTCTCCCACCCAGCCCCCTTCCTGGTCAGCCGGGCAGGTGGAGGGAGACACCAGATCTCTTCTCGCAGGTTCCTCTCCAGGACCAAAGTAGCCAGCGTCCAAGATGCAGCAGAGCTGGGCCTGGGTTGGTGTGGATCTGAGTCTTGGAGAACTTGATCTCTTCAGGGTTTTATATCTCAAGAGGGAATCGAACCCTTGTTTCCCCCATCTACAGAGTCACAGCAAAATTGTTGCCCCATGCATTTTGGGACCAGTGAGATAATGATGGTTACTGTGTTAATTTTTTGTAGCTGTGACAAAATACGTGACATAGACACTTTTGAAGAGGAAAGGTTTATTTGGCTTATGGTTTCAGTCCATGGTCACCTGGCTGCATTGTTTTTAAGCAGACATCGTGGCAGCCAGTACATGGTGGAGCCAAATTGCTCAACTCATGGTGACCAGGAAGAAGGGTGTGGTGGAGAGGAAGAGGTCAGCGACAAGATGTACCCTTCCAAAGCAAACCCCTAGTGACCTTCTTCCTCCAGCTAAGCCCCACCACCTGTGGTCGCTACATGCTCCCAATAGTCCATTCAATTATGAACCCATCAATGGATTAATCCACCAATGAGATCACAGCCTTCGTAATTTAATCACTTCTTCAAGCCCCACCTCTATTTACTGCCGCGTGGGGGACCAAGCCTTCAACACATTAGCCTTTGAGGGACATTCCAGATCCAGACTATAATAGTTACATTAGTCATTTTCTGCAAGAATCAAAGTCATTCAAGACACTGTGTAGAAGAAAGAAATGAATTTGCTTGAAGAACAGAAATGTCTAGGTGCCCAGATGATGATGTTAGCCTGGGTCTCTCCACCTTAGCTGTGCTGCCCTCTCTATCGGCTTCCTTCTCAAGCAGGTTCTGCCCTGTGGTGGCCTCCAGCAGCTCAGCAGCAGCTTCCTGCCAGCCAGCTTCTCAGGAAGGGAAGGATTCTCCTCCTTCCAAAGGCTTTTGCACAAGTCCCAGGGAGGAGTGATGTCACTCAAGCTTGGGTCGTGTGCTGTCCCCTCCATCTGTCACTGGTGTGGTGGGAGTGCTCTGATTGCATACTGCTCACTCTTGGAATTGGGGGTCCATATCAGCTTAGAAAAGAAAGGGTTATTCCTCTAGAAATCAGGACACAGCCATCCAGGAGGAGGGAAGAGCATTTAAAAGCAGCCGATCCCCTGTGTGTTATGTGAGGTTCAGATGAGTTCCAAAGTGTCTGGACACATCTGGTGGGAGGTATTTTCTATGTCACTGATGAAGAGGGACCCTCCTCCTGAACCACACCTTCCTTGGGCTCCGAGTCCTTGGAGAGAACAGACCAATTCTTACAATTTTATTCTTCTGTGTACATCATGAAACCCAGGGAGTTTCGACTTCACAGAGGTTCCACAGACAGCTAGCTCATAGTGTAATATTCTCCCCAGACTCGCCAGGAATGACCTCTTTTCACAGATCATGCAGGCTGCACCTCTGCTAAATCAGGCTGGAACAGCAGCGGGTTTCTCCCTTGGAGGCCCGCCTGTGTGCACCCTGCCCATTGTCCCATCATCTTATGATCCTGTTGGGTTCCAAGGACTTGTTTTCCAGGGGCTGCTTTGATTGAGAAGTGTCTGGCTTCTCCTGTAAGGAACAGCATGCACACAAGCCAAGCGCCCTGCCTGTGAGTGTCCAGAGCTCTCTCTGCAGGTTCAGGGAAGGAGAGGCAGGCCACAGGATTCTCATTTCACTCCCTCTTACCTGCCTGCACTGATGGAGGCTGAGATTTCAGAGATCTTCATTGTGACCCTGCCTTTTAATTTCAGGTGCCCTATTACAGACCCCATAGGAAGCACTCCAGAATGTACTCCCCCTTGAGCTTAGGGTCACCTGTGATACTCAGCTTGCCTACCTCCGGGCACAGTGTGACTCTGGGTTGGGTGGCAGTGGGAGCCAGGGGGTGTGGCTCAGGCGCCTCACACTGGATACTCTGTCTCACCTGCTCTCTGCGTCTCAGGGCAGCACAGTTCCTGAGAAAGATGGCCGACCCGCAGTCTATCCAGGAATCGCAGAACCTTTCCATGTTCCTGGCCAACCACAACAGGATCACCCAGGTGAGGGCTCGCTTCTTGTTGGTGCTGCCTGGCATCTTGGGGAAGGCGAGGGCCTGAGGCTGGGTGACCCATGAGTACAGGCAGATACCCTCACTCCACGGTCCATCATGAGAGTGAAATAACACTGCCTCCTCCCGCCTCCCCTCCCCACCACGGATGGCCCTTCCACCCTCTCCAGACCTTGTCCTCTGAAAGCCTTCAGCCAGCGCAGAGGACCAAGAGCAGGGTCGCCACCCATTGCCACAGCCTGGGCAAAGTCGAAGCCTCGATTTTCTCATTTATAAAACGGGTCTGTCATCTTGAACACATTACGAGAATCTATCTCACAGGACTGCTGTGAGAAATAATTGAGATGCTGTAGAAAAAGCCCTTAGCATGCCATGTTAGTCAGCTTTTTGTCTCTGTGACCAGAATACCTGATAAGAACAACTCAGAGGAGGAAAGGTGTGTTTTGGCTTCTATTTCCAGTATTTTAGTCCCCGATTATCTGACTGCTTTCCTCTGGGTGTGAGGTAAGACGCAACATCGTGGTGGAAGAATGTGGTAGAGAAACATTTGCAGCTGGGAAACAGGGACAGAGTGAGGAATTGGGGACAAGATATAGTCCAGGCCACATCCCCGGTGATGGTGACCTACTTCCTCCGGCCGTGTCCCACCTGCCTAAACTTACCACCCAGTAGTCCTTTCAAATTATTAATCCAGCCACCAGATTAATCCACCAGTGAGGTTAAAGCCCTCAAAATCTAGTCGTTTCTCCTGAACATTCCTACGTTGCCTAACACGTGAGCTTTTGGGGGGACCCCTCATATCCAGACCTTTAGATGCAAAGTCGGGAAGGGAGGAGGAAGGCCAGAGCTGTGGTTCCTGCTTTGCAGGGACCGCCCATTCATCTGTCACTCTCCCGAAATGCCCAATGCAGCCCGGCTTGTCCCACCCTCTGTCAGTTCAGCTTCCAGAGGCACCAGCAGGAAGGAGGGCAGACCCAAGCCCATACTGAGGGCCCTGCATCTCCCAGGGGACTTCAGGCTCCGATCCTTGGGGCAGAGGCCCAGAGTTGGCAAGGCCCTTCCTGTTGTGTTTGCTGCAGGAGACTGAGCCCCCTGCTGACAGTACAGAACTCCAGCAGCGCCCTCCCCTGGTGTCCCACGGGGACTCAGTTTGCTTCTTTGGAGAAAGGGTGGGGAGAGGGACCTCAGATCCTTCTCTGCCGGAGATGTTTCTGCTCTGCTGTGTCCTGCCAGGAGGGAGGCACCAGCCCAGCTGTCCTCCCCTGGGTGGGTCTTTCCTGCCATTGTCTGATGAAACAGGACAGAGAAGTCCATGCCCTCGGAGCTGAGCTGAAATTACTACAGGCTTGTAGCTTAAAGCTGAGCTGCTTTTGAGCTCTACGCAGAAAGTGATTCTTACCATCCAAACTGCCAGGGATTAAAATGGAGGGCTCCGCGGGGAGTGAGTTCTCCACCTGGGAGGTGTGCCACTTTGGTGGCAGTGACAGTGGGGTTCAGGCATCAGGCTGGCTGGCATGCAGCCTCCTCTCCACCTAGGACCGTCCATGACTCTAGGGCCATCAGTGGGGCCATATGCTCAGTCACTGATGCCCAGGCTGTGGGTCACCCAAGAGGGGCAATGAGGATGCAGGAGGGGGCGTTTGCTACCTAACCTGAGGTTGTTCTCTTTAGTGCCTCCACCAGCAGCTGGAAGTGATCCCAGGCTACGAGGAGCTGCTGGCTGACATCGTGAACATCTGCGTGGATTACTACGAGAACAAGATGTACCTGACCCCCAGTGAGAAGCACATGCTCCTCAAGGTGAGCCCCCTCACCACACGGGAGCCAGGGCTTGCCCGCCTACCTCCTCATCTGAGACCATTTTTAAAGAACAATATTTGTTTTTCTTACTTAATCATACAGATCTTACTGCATATAATGGTTTGTAACTTCCTCCTTTCCTTAATGTGCCCTCTGCACTTTTAAGATGTCATTAAGGAACTCTCTGCAATGCCATTTTTAATGGCTGCTGAGTATTCCATTTTGTGGGGATGCTGTTATTTAACACATCCCCTGTGGTTGGATATTTGTTTGCTAAACTGCATTAAAACCCTCGTAGCATGGATTTTATGGGCATCTTTGGTCAAGCTTAACATTTTAGAAGAGAAGTTGCTAAATCAAAAGGAAAACAGAGTCATCATGCTTTTGCTGTATTTTGTCACAATTATTTCAACAGTTTGGAAGTTTTATTGTAAAATTATTAGTGGGGAAAATCTAGCATATACAGAACAGCACTAAAAAATTGAAACCTCTCACAATCTTTTCACCTGGGGAGAACGCCTTCTGAACTTTCATGTGTATTCTTCTAATTTTTTCCATGCTTATGTATTTTAAAAATATTGGATAGACATAAGCATGTGGAATTTTTTATTAGATGTCATTAAATGCATTCGGAATATTTTGTAGCCATCAATTAATGTCACATAGATGACCCCTCTTGGCTCTAGCCATTATTTTATCATTGTCTGCTTAGATTGTTTCTCACTTCTCTCCAGCAGCTTCAGCACTGACAGCAATAACTTTTCTCTAGTTCTTCACATGCACTGAAGAGCTCCCCTTCTGGTTCTTTCTGCTAAGCTCTTCTTTCTCTTCTCTCCCTCATGTCACTCTTGGTATTATAAGAACCCCAGCCGTGAGTTAGTGTTCTTATCTTTACATTCCAGCACCTCGGTTGAGTTTGTGGGCGATATTAATTCATGTCTTATTGCTGTATCAAAATACTTGATGTAAACTACAAAGAAAAGAGACTGACTTAATTCACAGTTATGGAAGCAGGAAGTCCAACCAGCATGGTGCAGGCTCTGGTGAAGATCCCCCTTGGTTGTGTTGCATTATGGCAGAAAAATGTGTGTATCTCTCTGTGGTATCTCTCTTTCTCCCCCACCCCTCTTTCCCTCTCCCTCACTCCCTCCCTCCCTCTCTCCCTCTCCCTCTTCCTCTCTTTGTCAAGTCACCAGCATTCAATCATGGGTCCCCCAGCATAATGGGCTAATGTAATTTAATCACTTTGCAGAGGACTTGCCTCTAAATACCATCATGGAATTAAGTTTTTACCCTCTTAGTACCATTGCCATATAACTTTAGGGGTTAGAATCTTGCATGAGATCTGAACACCTTGAAACTATAGCACAAGGCAGTATGGATTTGAGACTTGTTCTCTTCCAGCTTCCTCTGATGCACCAGAAACCCAGAGAGGTTATTCCAAGTTCAGGCTCCTTCCCCCCAGCTCTGTGCTTGGGCACTTACCCAGCCCTGCCCAGGCTTGCTGCCTCCATGAGCTAGGTTACTAAACTCCAGTCCACCAAGCAGTCTGAGATGCTGCTTTCAAATTCTCTAGCCTACCTTTTTCTCTCACCCCTCTTTAACCTCCCCATCCTTACTTCCCAGCCTGCTTCACTCTGAGTTCTCCACCATCTTCAATCTGGCCCCAACACTGCTTCAGGGCTCTGCAGTTTGTGTTAATGAACTCAGGTACCACCAGGGGGCGCCTCCATGCTTGAGGGGACAAGTCTGGCTTGCATCCTGCAGTATAAGATGCCCCCAAGAGGGAAGAGACCTGACTTAACAGTCTCCCAGTGGACTTCCTTAGGTGTTGAATGAGAAATAGAGATATAGTGAAAAGTGACTGTCCTACATCTCGCTGCTCCCCTTCAGTTGCACATTTGACACAGGAACAAAAGTTAGCTTTCAGGGACTGAAATAAGAAAGTTGATCAACTTATGGGGCTTTCCAGATAGAGACAATCAGTTTGCAATGTAGCAAACTCTTTATCCCCCCGGTCCCCTAAGAAGTCAAATAATACTTATGTAATCATTTAATTCTGGAAAATTCACAAATTTTATATATATATGTGTGTGTGTGTGTGTGTGTGTGTGTGTGTGTGTATACACATACATTTATATCTGAGATCGTATAGGGCTGTGATATAGAAGAATCAAGGACTGGGGTGTGGGCAGTGTGGGGTTAACTGTGGTTTAGGATCAAATGCATAGCATACTGTTACTTTATACACATTTGTGATTATACAAAAACTCCACTCCTTAAAAAAGTACAGCCATTTAGTAAACAACAGACAAGGAGAGGGGGACGGGAAGATACTGGATACTGAATTAGAATAAGTTATACTGTGTGCTTTTACCAACACGTTAATGTTTAATCCTATTATCAAGTATATCTAAAAAGAACAGGAGGTGGGAGGAAGGGAGGAGAAGGAGAAATACTGGAACTGAGTTAAAATAAGGTACATTCCAATCTTTTATAACTATGTCATTGTATATGCTATTATCATGTATACAAAAATGTTCTTTATAGGTGTAAGAATTATTTCAGTATACTTGGGTATATTAGAGTAATATATACCCCACAAAGAGAGGCAGGGGACCAGGAGATGGGAGGAGTGAGGTGGGAGAAAGCTGGAGGGGGGGAGATAATTGTCCCAATTATATTGCTGTATTGTGTGCATCTATGAATATGTGACAACAAATCCCATCACCATGTACAACGATAATGCACTAATAAAAAATAAAATAAAATCACCCCAGTGCCATGGGGTATGCCTATAATCCCAGGGCTCAGGAAGCTGAGATAGGAGGATCACAGGTTCAAAGCCAGCCTCAGCAACTTAGTGAAGTCATAAGCAACTTAGCAAGGTCCTGTCTCAAAAAATAAAAAGGGTTAGGGATGTCGCTCAGTGGTTAAGCACTCCTGGGTTTCATCCCTAGTACCAAAAACAATTTAAAAATACAGTCACCAGAGTCTCTTTAGGAACTGTTACACTGTTACTTCTTTGAGGGAAAAGGTGGATATGTTCACACTCATTGCCTCTGAGGTGCTGCACCCCAAATATGCATCAGTGTCCTCACTCTGAAATGTGTGTGCACATTTTTGCCGACATATCCTCATCTTTGGCTCATCTTTGTGACTTTGGCAAGCTGTCCAACCATTCTATGACTCTGATTCTCCAGCCATAAAATAAGGCTTTTGCCTAGAACCTGGCTCAAGATTGCTGTCAGAATCAGAATTATTGAATTATTGTAAACAGCAGTATTTGTTAAAATCCTAAGCAGACTCTCTGGCCTGTAGAGTCAATGCTTACAGAGTGACTGCCATAATAATATACTAAATTTCTAGTTGAATGTAGTCCCATGTGTCCGGTCTTTATTTGAAGATGCAAGGGTTTTATAATGAATATAGGTCTAATTGTGCGCACACAATTTTTTTCTTGGCTACTCCAATGGGTGTGATTCTTTTCTGCACTCTGCCCTTTCTCATTCTAGGTGATGGGCTTTGGCCTCTACCTGATGGATGGAAATGTCAGTAATATTTACAAACTGGATGCCAAGAAGAGAATCAACCTTAGCAAAATTGATAAGTTCTTTAAGGTCAGCAACTGGAGCTGGGGCTGGGCAGGGGGCCAGGGTTACACCACAGCCAAGATCGCATTGGGGAAAGGAATGAAATTTGCCAAAAAAAAAAAAAACCAAAAAACAAAGGGAACTGTTAATTGAGCAGTAACTCTAAAGACTGCAAGAGGAGAAGAATAGGATGACAGGGCTTCCAGCTGCCCTTGATAGAGGAATTTATGCTAGAGAGGGCTGCCCCAGGAAAAATGCACGTGGCTCTAAAACTCAGACCACAGCTGGAGTACGGCTGGGGGATTATGATTCTTTTTGAATTTTGCTCTCCAGAAATCCTTTGTCATCTAAAGAAAGAGGTGCCTCCTAGAAGGTAGCACCTCCTTTCATTTTCAGAATAAGCCAGAGCTCAAGGAAGTACGAGGGTTAAAGACTTTTTTTTTTTTTTTTTAAGAGAGAGAGAGAGAGAGAAAGAATCGATTTTATTTAGTTTTTCATCTGGTTTTTGTTTTTCCGACATTTAGTTGTATATGTGGTTCCAGGTAAGCACTGTACTGCTAAGCCACCACTCCAGGCCGGATTTTAAATAGATTCACATTTGCAAACTCCTCTGGCCCATGGGAGGCCCCTCGGCTCCCTCCCATCCAGGCAGAATGTTGCATTGGTTTCCACCACAGCTCTGTCCTTTCTTAGTGCCTCTGAGATTGGATCTTTTGGCTCCAAAACTTAAACAAAAACTTACAGTTAAATCAAGCCTATGGGGTTTCTGCACAGGGCTTTCATACTTTGGAATCGAAATCATTTTTATCAATTTATTATGACGTTGGGTCCTGCAGGCCTGAATCTGGTCATAGGGCTCAGACATGGGAATGTCTGGTTTCACGTTATCAGGAGACCTTATGAGGTGTGGCATGGAAGGGCCAGGTGGGGCCTGGGTCCCACCTCCTCTTTGAGGTCAAGGGAAGGAAGAGGAGTCTTGTTTCGTGGCTTGGATTGGCTTCTTTTTCCTGTCCCAGGGGTAAAAAAGGGCTCCTCTTGGGATACCCTTGCAAAATCTGCCTTGAGTCCATGTGAATGAGCTGGGGGTATGATAGAACACCCTCTCCACAGACAGACAGCTGTGTGACCTTAGACAAATCACTTTGCCTCTCTAGACTCGGTTGCTTGGAACACAGAGTTGGTTGAAGGCAGAGGAGGACCTATATGCAGCTGAGGCTCCTTTTGTTCCAGGGTCACAAGGTAGCATCATCAGAAGCAGAAATGAGGGGCCAGCCCCCAGGCGCACACTGAGGCCCGCCGTCCCCCTGGGGAAGGCAGCCGCCCCACCTCCCGCCACGTCTCATGTGCTGTGTTTGCTTCCTTTGCAGCAGCTGCAGGTGGTGCCCCTGTTCGGCGACATGCAGATAGAGCTGGCCAGATACATTAAGACCAGTGCTCACTATGAAGAGAACAAGTCCAAGTGAGTGCCTGCCGTAATGTCTCTAGGCTCCTGCGAGGACGCCCGGCCCGGGCAGGGGGCCGAAGGACCACTTCAGTCCTTCCTCCCTCCCCAGAGCCCTGGGCAGGTGACCCTCAGAACACTGGCGCCACCAGAGGGGAGCAGCGGAGGGTGCTCGGAGCCCTTTTGGATCTGCCCTTTGCTGCCAGGTTCAAAAGGGCTCAGAGCACAACCATGTCCCTCATCCTGCTTAGTGGTAGCCCATGTGTCCCCTCACTGGGACAGCAGGAGTCTCCTCTTCCCCTGAGAAGTGGGGAGGATCAGCCGGCTCTCGGTGGCCAGCTGGAGAGGTGGTGGCATTCTTCATCTCCCCGACTCTCTGCTGAAGTTTTGTGACCATGCAGTAAGTACGTGGCAAAGTGTGGCTGGGACGGTTCCAACTGTGAAGTCAGCGGACGCCTCATTTAATAAACCTAAACCACGATTACTAAATAATAATTATTTAATAAACCACGATTCCGGGGAATCCATTCTGAGGTCTGGGATGTCAGTGGCTCACAGGACTTGGGGGACGTCCGGCTCCAGCCTCCACTACCCGCTTTGACCTCAGAGGCTGGTGTGGAGTCAGTGCATCCTGCCCAGAGCTGAGTGAACATGGCCTTTCCATACGCAGGGGGACTGGGCATCCTTTGGTCATGGGTGAGAGGTCAGTGTCTTAAAAGAGAGCAGAGAAGCTTCTGTGAACCACAGGAGCCCTGGAACTGGGTCCCCAGGGGAGGCTCATCTGGTGTCTCCGTCAGGTGTCTCTGTCACCTGCTGGCTGCCCAAGTGGGAGGAGTGTGGAATCAGGAATGATGAGCTCATTCTCTGCCCTTGCCTGCCTGGCTCCTCGCCCGCCTGAAGCTGGCTAGGAGGAGGCTGGTGTGGGACCAGGGCAGGAGTCCGAGGCTTGAGTGATGGTTTCTCTGTCCCTCCACCACTCACTCAAGATAAAGAATGGCAAAGTGAAAGCATGGGGAAGGTGTCACCATTCTGAGCATCCCTGGGAGAATCACTTGAGGGCTCCTTTTGAAATGTTAGATTCTCTCCCGAACCTTTCTCTGCCCCGTCCAGTGCTCACGTCCAGTGCTGTCTGCTGGATCATCAGCAGAAGGCAGGAAGGGGAGTGAGGATTTTCTCACATTCATTTCCTCTCTGATTCAGGATGGTTTTCCTAATGACATCTTCCAAAAGAGTGTAGAGGAGGAAGAAGAGAGGACAGGGGAGGAGGAAAGAGATGGACTAGGAGGAGGGTGCCAGCCCTGCGTTCAGGTGTCCTGGCCTCTCTCCATTTCCTGGTCCTCTGGACAGGAGGCACAGTCCATTCGGGTTTCCCCAGTCTGGCCCAAAGGCCCATCCAGAGCCAGCTCCACCACAGAGCCCGTGCTCCTGGACTCAGTTTACAGCCTTGCGGGGATGGCTCACCTTGGGTTTTCCTTCTCCTGGATTCCAACCCTTGTGTCCCTAGATTCCCCAGCCCCACCCCTGATGGAACTGGTAAGTATTGTAGACCCGATATCCGGAACAGCCTGTGGTTGGGTTTTAGAGGAGGCTGGCTCCAAGGAGGAGGAGGAGGAGGATTGCTGTTCTCAGTCTGCGGTCCTCACAATGCTCTACTCAGCAGGCTCGGTGCTGAGGAGGCTGGGATACCTCTTTTTGGTTTACCCAGGGAGCAGCCGTGTTGGCTCAGGACCAGGAGCAGCTAGTGAGTGGAAGGAGCCTGTCCCACCCAGGTGCCTGGGGCTGGGACCTGCTCTGACCCTGTGATCTTCTACTCAGGTGGACCTGCACTCAGAGCAGCATCAGCCCCCAGTACAACATCTGCGAGCAGATGGTGCAGATTCGGGATGACCACATCCGCTTCATCTCCGAGCTCGCTCGCTACAGCAACAGCGAGGTGAGCTCCATCTTCCGGGATGAAGGCATGTGGCAGGGTCAGGAGGGGTGAGGAGCAGCCAGGAAAGACCAGGAACACACAGGGTGCTGGACAGCGGCAGTGAGGGCAGGAGGGCAGAATTGCCAGGAGCATGAATGACAGAGCCTTTTGCAAGTTGTTGGACATCTCTGGGCCTCATCTGCAGAGCCTGGGACGGGTATGATGGAGGCTGTAATGGGAGAGGATGTTTGCACAGAGGGAGTAGGTTCTCGTGTTCTATTCCACAGCAGGGTAACTGTGCTTAACAAGTTATTTCAGGGTAGCTGGTAGAAAGGATTTTGAATATTCCCAACAAAAAGACACGATAAATGTCTGATGAGACGGATAATATCAACTACTCTGATCTGATCATTAGACATATTACATGTGTTGAAGTCACTCTGTGCCCCCTAAATATGCACAGACCATATGTCAATTAAAAGTTTACAAAAAAAAGTTTGTTTTTTTTTTTAAGCGGGAGTAACAATCATATCTATCCCGTAAGATTCACTGAGAGAATGAATGATGTGTTACCTGGAATTTGTGCTGTGCCTGGCAGATAGGAGAGGCCTCAGTGACTTTTAATTCTCCCCTTGCAGAACCCAAGTCATCCCTACCCTCAAGCAAAAGAGTTCTGAACACTTGTGCTCCTGACACCATCTGAGTATTTTAGAAGCTACGTGCTGCAGAATGATCATTGTTAAAAATCCTCTATACAATTAGGGACCAAAAAGGGCCCTAAAACAATCTCTATATTCCTAATAACGACATTTCATTGAAGTCTCATTTTCTCTTTTTTTTGAGTATGGAAACATATAGCAAAATCGTAAAAAGTACAGATAAGCAGAAAGAAGGAAAAGCAATCGTGTAAAACATCACCATCCCAGAACTAACTGTGATTAATATATTTGGGTGCATATGCCCTTCTGGACATATGGACAGCCTCCTGATAAATACGTGTGCTATTTTAATAAACACAGGCCCTATCTTTTTTTTTTTTTTGGACCTAATCTTACATATTGGAGGGAATCGTCGTTACATATTCATGATACATGGATATTGACGAAGTAAGTTAAGGCCAATACTAGTCCAGGATCTCCCCCTCTTCATCCATTGCCTGATCTCACGTCTCCTCTGAAATAACCCCATGTATAATTGGAAATGAGCATAGACATGCATATTAATTTTTGAAATTTCTGAATTTCTCTGCACAGGCCTGGTCTGAGCACCTTCATATGGAGAACTGTTTGCTTCCATGTTTGCTCTCTGGTTCCACCCTGTGGCCAGCAACCATAAGGAATCTCCCCCCCCCCCCCAAACCCAAACTCCAGAGCCATGTATTGAAATGGGGTCAATCTGAAAAATGCTGGCAGTGTGGTCATTCAACTAATGGCCCACTCGGACAAAGTTGGGCTTTTTTACCGAATGTGCCAATCAATTGAACTGAGCCACAAAAATAATTTATCTTTAATTCCTAGTAAAGTTTTAGTGTACTTTAAGAATATGTCTGGCCTACGGCTTTTTTTTTTTTTTAAATTACAGTGTCCCCACGTATCCATGGATAGTTTATTCCAGGACCTCTGCCAATACCAACATCTAACAGTGTGGAAGTCCCTTATATAGTATAGTAGTTCCATATGATCCACGTAAACCTACATACTTTCAATCATCCCTAGGTAACTTATAATACCCAATCCAATGTAAATACTATGTAAGCAATTGCTCTAAACTTTTATTTAGGGAATAATGATAAAAAGTACATGCACATTCGGTATAGCTGCAATTTTCCTGCATATTTGCTATCCACTGTTGCATTTATAAACCCATTGGATGCGGAACCCTGGATACAGAAGGCCAAGTGGGCACGCTGACCTCATGTGCGTATCCAGTCGGTTCTTGTTATTTGCGGTAGTCATATCCTTTAAAAGGGCTGTGAGCCAGGCCTCATGACACATGCCTGTAATCCCACCTGCCTCTGGAGGCTGAGGCAGGAGGATCGCAAGCTCAAAGCCAGCCTCAGCAACTTGGAAAAGCCTTAAGCAATTTAGGGAGACCTTATTTCAAACAGTAAAAAGGGCTGAGGATGTGGCTTGGTGATTAAGCACCGCTGGGTTCAGTCCTCAGTACAAAAAAAAAAAAGAAAAACAAAAACAGGGGGGCGGACATGAACTGTGAATTAGCAAATACTGACTATTATTGATCCAAGGAAGAATATTGAGTTGGGTTCCTGTGAGCCTCTGGTCACAGCGTTTTCATCCACCGGTGCAGTTTTAATCATGTTTCTGTTTGAAGACACCTGACATGTCATACAGTGTTGATCAGGAACATTAGCCGAGGGCCAACGAAATGATAATCTAGGCCTGAACAAAGCTTTTCTAACATGTGGATTTTTTTTTGCATAGGGCATCTTACACCTTTGTGCAGGTAGGAGCACATTCACCCTCCCCATAGGGCCCTTTTAAACTGTGATATCACCAATAAAATCACAAAAAAATGTGGACCACATGGCCTTAAGTAGACTTCTGTGAGTTCTTGGTGGGAATCAGTAAGAAGTACGTGAAAGTGCCCGGCATGGGGACAGTGAGTGACAGTGGATGTCCCCCAGGTGGTGACGGGTTCGGGACTGGACAGCCAGAAGTCGGATGAGGAGTACCGGGAGCTGTTCGACCTGGCCCTGCGGGGCCTGCAGCTGTTGTCCAAGTGGAGTGCCCACGTCATGGAGGTGGTAGGTGTCCTTGGGCGCAGGGCCTCGCACTGAGGTCCACTCAATTAGATGCCCCTTTCACTCCTTTTTATGACTTTATGGAGATATAATTGACATAGCATACCACTTGCCCACTTATGAAGTATGATTTCATTGGTTTTTAGTGCATTCATAGAGTTTTCTGAGCAGAGTCAAATTTAGATCATTTGCATCATTTCAAAATTAAAACCCGAATTACCACCCTCATCCCTCCAGCCCTAAGCAATCTACTGTCTCTCTCTTGGTTTCTCTATTCCGAATGCTTCCTACAAACAGACTCAGATACCATGTGGTATTTTGTATCTGGCTTCTTTGATTACACACATTTCCAAGGTTCTCTGTAGCATGAGTCAGTACCTTTTCCTTTTTTGTGGCTGAATAGTATCCCATGGCATGGATATGCCACATTGGATTTACGCATTCATCAGCTGATGGACATTTGGATTGTTCCTTCTCTCTCCAGTATTCTTGGAAGCTCGTTCACCCCACGGACAAGTTCTGCAACAAGGACTGTCCGGGCACGGCGGAGGAGTACGAGAGAGCTACGCGTTACAATTACACCAGCGAGGAGAAATTCGCCTTCGTGGAGGTAGGTATGGACCTGTACCTCCAACCCCGCCCCGGATGGCAGCTGGTGGTGGTTCCAGGAGAGGCTCTGACCATGCTGATAGCAGTGGTCCTCTTAGTCTGAATGCTCCTCCCTGTCCCCATCTCCCATCCAAGTTAATCTCTGTCAAAGGCTGAGATTAGAGATGATTATAAACATTCAGTTCTCAAAAATCCAAAGGAAAATGTTCATTCTAAGGAATGGGCAGAATAACCCCAGAAGAAACAAACACATAGAAAGACTACAAGAGATATGAATAATGCCCGGTTGAGTGAGTGGCAGAACGATGTGAATTGTAAGTGGGACGAGATGTGGCATTTGCCAATCATCAGAAATTACTAATGATGCCTGTCACAGGTTGGAGTGTGGGAAATAGACGTGCTCTGAAAGTTTTGGTGGTCTGTCCACATTTAGTGGGCTTTCTGTAGGGGCGTCCTAATTGTGCGTATTCACTTTTGTTTAACATTTACACTCTTTGACTCTGTAATTGTTCTTCTGGGAATGTGTCCCAGAAATAAGCCAAATGTACAGAGACTCATGTACACAGATATGTATCATAGTATTGTTTATTATACCAAAATATGCAAAACAACTTCAGTGTCTTTCAATGTGGGGCCAGGCAAATAAATTAAATTACAGCAATACCATTGAATACTATGCACTCACTAAAAAGGATATCCCTACATGGAATGCTCTGAACACTGCATTAAGTTAAACAAACAAGCAAACAGGGCTGGACAGAAGCTCAGTGGTAGAGCACTCATCTTGCATGTGCAAGGCTCTGTTGTCAATCTGCAGCACTGTGGAGAAAAAAAATAACAGGTGAAGAAAGAACAGCATTGGAAAGGATCCCATTTATGCTAAATATACTTTTGTATATTTTTTCAAAACTGAGGGACATAAATTTATATATGCAAAGCCATTAGCAGCAGTAATTTCTGGAGGGAAAACTCTTTCTACTTTGTAACCTTTTGAATTATTCGTTTGCTTACACAGTGATATTTCTATTGGAAGGAAAATGTATTCACATTCGCTTGCGATAGCTACTCTATCTGAACGCTAGGAGAGACTGCTCTAGAAGTCGGAGTCCTGGATCCCGGCCCTGGGCGCTCTTGTCGCTTCAGCTCTCTGAGCCTCAGCTTCTAAAATCAAGCTTATAATAGGATCCTGTCCCATTCTAGAGTTATTGTTGACAGTCAAACTAATTGTCATATACGACCATGGCTGCAGATGAGGTTTGAAAGCCTAAACGATCCTGCAGATGTAAGAAGTTAGATGCTCTTTGGTGGATCTCCAAACTACACTCTAAAGGGTGGAGGCTCAGTGGTCTAATTTCAGACCTGAGAAATGCTGTACTCACATTTGGCATTGTCCTGATCTCTTGGCTTTTCCATCACTGAGAGTCAGCCTGGAAAAAGGTTTCCTGATCATCCCACAGGAAGAGAGTGTCCAAACCTATGTAAAACAAGAAAGTCAGAGCATCCATGCAACTTTGAAAAAGTGTCCATGTGTCTCTTTCCATAGAACTAGGAGTATAGAATGTGCTGTGAAAATTTAGAAAACACTCCTTCAATGTCACCCCTGCCCTCACCTTCCCACAACCTGAAAACGTCATCCAAACGTTCTGCTCTTCTTCCTACTAGACCTTAATTTGCTATGCATTGGGAAGTTTTATCTTGTTTTGTTAGTAAATCATGTTAAATTTTTTTTAAAAAAGAGTAATAGGTTAATATGACATTCAACATAAAAGGAAAGTAGCTACACCACCCTACTCTATCCTGAACCCCCAAATAGGAAACGACTTTCTTTTTTTTTTATTAGAAGTATATAGAAATACAGTTGAGGGGGAAACATTATCAAAACAGTAGCAATCAATGTATATAAACTTTGTTATCCAGGGGTAATGCCAAAACATGGATGACCACCTTGGGTTTCACCTGTTGCAGTTTCCCCCAGAAGAACTCATGCCTTAAATGGGTATCTCGTGGAGGAATGACATCGGCTTCTGGGATGGTTCCCCCATCTTCCCATTCTCCAGACTCCTATGAGTTCTTCATAAACCTTCCTCCTCCCCATCCCCCTCCCTACACCTCCAAGTATCCTAGAGAGCCATCCCCCTAATGCTCTGAAAGTCATTCAATTTGCAGTTTTGTTAGGTTAGCCGTCTGCCCTACTGCTTCCCCATATATGCTAGCATCAACAGATGAGAGAAACCATTCGGCCCTTGAGTCTCTGAGCTTGGGAGACTTCACTAAGCATAATTCTATCCATCTCCATCCATTTGATTTCAAAAGCCATAATATCGTCCTCTCTAATGGCCGAGTAGTAAGGAAACAACTTTCAACTTGTTAAGCTGTTTCTTCTTGTATTTATCTCCACAGATCTGAGTAATAGGTCTATGAGACTATTTGTTTTTTAATTGATAATATTTTCTTTTTACTTTCTTTTTGGGCCACAAGCATTCAGAGCCTCTTCTCCTCTGCTCACTCCCAGCATACACACTCCCCATCTTCCCGTAGAGGTAATTTCATACTTTTTGATAAAATCTGTAGTTCACTTTCTATTATTGATGAAGTAACTATTGTTCTTGGTGAGTCACATTGTCTAATATGAATACATATATGTCTTGTTCAGCTTTTGTTTTTCCTGGAGTTAGCAATGTCTTTTATTTAGGAACATGCAAAGGTAACTAAAACTTAACCGTAAAATGTAAAACTCCTTCCAAAAAGTCAATCACAATCGTCATTTTTCTAGAGTTGGGTTACTTTTTTCTCTTTGGGGCCATTCCTTCTGAAGTCCTTTCCCGTTTGCAGTGGTTTTTCCTGGGCCTCCTAGACATCTCCTCTTTGTCTTGTGTCTTCCATTTCTCTGTCCTGTGTTGACCCTCAGGTCTGCCTCTTTCTACAAATTGATGGAGTATATCTTCCAATAGCTTTCTAAAAATGGTCTATGGGAGAATTAATTTTTGAGAATATCAATGTCTGAAAATGTTTCTATTCTAGCTTTACTTGTAGTTGGCTAGATAGAATTCTAAACTATAAGTTTTTTTTTCTTCCTAAAGTTTTGAAAGTATTTCATTGTCATCTAGCTTCTAGAGTTGCTATTGAAAAGCAGAATTCCATTCTGCTCCTTGAGTCTTTGTTTTCTTTTCCCTCTGCAGAAATGTTTAAATAATACCATTATTGAGATATAATTCATATGTCATAAAATTCACCATTTTAAAGTAAATAATTTAATCATTTTTTTTTCATACCAGAGATTGAACCCAGGGTGCTTAACAACTGAGCCATTTCCCCAGCCCTTTTTATTTTGTATTTTGAAGCTAAGTTGCTTAGGGTCTTAAGGGTCTTAGCCTTCTGAGCCCCTGGGATTACAAGCATGTGCCACCATGCCCAGCAATTTAATCATCTTTATTCTCTTCTCACAGTTGTACAATCATCCCCACTGTCCAGTTTTAGGATTTTTTGTCACTCCCTAAAGACACCTGTACATTAACTGTCACTTCCCATTCCCCCCTCCCCTGACAAATAAAAGTCCTAATCTGTTTCCCGTCTCTATAGATTTTCTTGCTGGAGACTTCTCATGGACAGATTCTTTGGGACTGGTTTCTTAGACCTAGCATGCTATTTTGAGAGTGTATCAGTGCTGTAGGCTGTATCAGTACTTCATTCCTTTCTAGTTGAATGACACCGCGTTGTATCGCTGTTCCACATTTGTTCATATGTTCGTCAGTTAATGAGCATTTGGATTGTTTCAGCTGTTTATCATAAATAATTTTGATATGAGCATTCAGGTACAAGTTTTTGCATGAACATGATTTCATTTCCCTTGGGTGTATACATAGGACTGGAATTGCTAGGTCATGTAGTGATTCTATTTAAATTTTGAAGGGCGGCTGAGTTGTTTCTCAATGAAATCGCATCATTTTGCAATTCCATTAGCAGTCCCTGAGGGCTGCACTTTCTCATTCTGTTACCATGCTTCTTAAATGTCTTTAATTTTTGCCATCCTAGTGGTATGAAATAGTATCTAATTGTGGTTTTGATATGCATCTTCTGAAAAAATAATATTGTTGATCCTCTTTTCGTGTGCTTTCTGCCTATCTTTGGAGAAATGTATATTTAAATCCTTTGTCCATTTTTTAAAACATAATCAATTGTCTTTACTGTTGAGTTGTAAAAGTTTTATGATACATAATTTGTTCAAATTTTGTCCCATTCCTTAGATTCTTTTCACTTCATAGATAAGGCACAACGGTTCTTAATTTTGGAGAATCCAGAAATCCAGTTTGTTTTTTCTTTTGCCACATACGTTTTTTTGCTGTCATAACAAAGAAACTGTTGCCTAATCCAGGGTCCCAAATACTGTTTTCCTCTTATTTTATGCTTACACTTAGGTCTTTTTTTTAATTAGTGAGTTATAATTGTACGTAATGGTGGGATTTGTTGTCAGGTATTCATAGATGCACACAATACAGCGATATGATTTGGCCAACATCCTCCCCACCCAGCACTTTCCCATCTCCCTCTTCCCTCCCATGGTCTCTTGCCTCTTTTTCTGGGGTATATATTTATTCTAATACACCCAAGTATACTGACATAATTCTTATTCCTATGAAGAGCATTTTTATCTACACGGCAAGAGTATATATAATGACATACTCATAAAAGCTTGAAGTGTACCTTGTTTTAACTCAGTTCAGTATTTCCCCTCCCTGTTCTTTTTAGACATATTTTACAATAGGATAAACATTAACATTTTTATAAAAGCATGCACTATAACTTATTCTAATTATTCAATAACAGAAAGATCAGGAGAGGGAAGAGGCAGGAGGTGGTGGGAGGAAT